>JARVZY010010180.1:0-25108 GCA_030686995.1 Artemisia argyi | reverse complement strand
CTGAAATCAATGCATCACCACGTAAAATAGAGAATCCTGTGAGTGAATCAATACATTTCAATACAGTTTTGCAAGAACAATCATTAGTTTTTTTAACCAACAGTGTGATAATTTGACAAGTAACCACCAAGTTGCTATTTTCATTAACCGAAGAGAGTGTTTCTGCTCTTCAAGCATTTTATGAGTGTTTCATTAACCAACAGTGTGATAATCAATACAGTTCTGAAGTTTGTTTCAACTTCCTTTGTGACAATAGTAGAAATATATTTTTGCAAGAACAATGTTTAGTTTTTTAACCAACAGTTGAAGAATGATGATTTGTGAAGTAATCACTAAGTTGCTATTTTCATTAAGCGAAGAGAGTTTTTCTGCTCTTCAAGTATTTTACGATTGTGACTCCTTTGCTCCGCCCTTACCATCTTCTTTTTGTATGCAGCTTCAGAAAGAACGAGCAAAGGTACTATCAATGTTTGGGACTTTAGTTTCACCCAAGCTTCGGGCCTCTCAACTTACATTTGAGACAGGTGGATTCAGAAAGCTATTTATAGAAACTTGTCAAACTCCAAGCATAACGATATCTATTATTGTTCATCATTTATCCTGACTCGTGTTAAAAAGAAATCATTATTTCCTTTGTTGTGCAGCGCTAGAAACACTCGTAGAAATAGCAAATGCTCGTTCATCTATTCTTAAATCTTATGAGGTGTTACATAAAGATATGAAAAGCACCAAGGAATGACAAGTGATAGGGGTTCAACAGTCCAAAATAAAATAATTGAAGCAATATCATTCACATGTCGAGAACAAAAATCAATGCCAAACACTCCAGCTTAGACTTTGGATTTTGTTCATCAGATAATGGATCTTAAAATTTTGTGTAATAGTTTATGAACAAAAGATCTTGGATCGTTTTTGTTTGCAGGAATAGTATTAAGAAATACTAATTTATTCGACTTTAGACACTTAAGAAATTCTGTAGACACCAATTTCCTTGACGTGTTACACACTTTTATATCATATTGGTTTATTTCGGATATATACCAAAGGAAAAATGATACATGTGCCTAATAAACACGCCTAAAACTAAACCTACAATTGTGATTGGTTAAACATGTAATCAGTTTAAAATTAAACTAACTTATCTTTTATATAATAAAAGAATTATATCATTTCAGAGTAATTTTGCAAAAACAATCATATTAAAAAAAAGGGATTAGGTCAATCAAATTGCTCAATTAGGTCTAACAAGGCACACATATCATTTCTCTAATACAAACTATTCTATCCACTAGCACCACATGATATATGGATAATGGATTTGCATGAAATTAAAGGTAAACGTACATATGAGAAATGTCAAAGTTTGCGATGAAGACTTTGTCTTTTCTTTTTTCTCATTTTTTTTCTATGGCTGACATTTATTAATAATTAGACTAAAGGATATACAAAGTCAAGAAAATACAAACTCATATTTAATTCACGCGTTTCTTCTTGCTTTCTTTTTCAAAATTTTATCTTAACCCTTAGGTCTCCAAAAGAATACAATGTTACCCCCCAACTTCATCATCAAGAATACAAAATTTTATCGGGATTGGCTAAGGTGTTAGTAATAAGGTGGAAATTGTTAGTAATATTAGTAATACATTAGGGGTATATTATGTCACTTGTGTAGAGACTAGGAATGAAACTTAGAATAGAAGGCGCATGTGGGTCAAGTTAAGATGAAATGAGAAATAAATTCAAAATAAGAATAGTGAGAATAAACCATAACCGCACATTTCAGACACCTACAAAAACACATATGCATTTCCTCTAAAATTTATCTCCCTTATTTGATATTTGTAGTTAGAAATACTTCTCACTCGTCTCAATTAAATTTTCCTTCTCATTGAATCCCGTCCCCCATATTGGTCGGCTAAACAATTTATAAACCGTTTAGTCTCTATATACAACGACATATAGCTTTGGTATATTGTCTCATGTGTAATGTTATTCTAGCCAACATCGTTGTTTATCTCGTGTTCACTAAATTGGTGCTTGTGCTCGATTCAAATCTATGATCTAACGTTCCGCGATCGAACATCAAGTTTGTTGTCGTAATTGTCGAACAATAATAACATGGTATGATCATATTTAACAGGACCTTATTGTGTTTAAAGACATATTTTGTTTATTTATTTATTTTTTTTTTTTTTATCATTATATTATATCTATATACTAAGCATTGGGCTTTGTTAGCCCGAATGGTATTAAACCCGGCCTGGTGAACATTTTGGTATAACCCGAAACTATCCACACTATTCACTCTCACTCACACATCGTTTACATCTTTGAGATCCGATTGGGCCAACGCCATTAGATCCGATCCGATGGGTATTTTAACATCTGCAGTGCTTTGTGAGGGGATGAACAGTTTACCGGAGTTTTCCAGCCACATCTTTTGGGTAGGTCGATGTATATCATTTGCCTTTTGGTAGATTGGTAGTTTTCTGATAAAAAAAACGCTACCAAGATTATTATTTCATCAAATTTACTATAGGTGTGAATTTGTTGTGTTTTTTTACATTTTTTTTGTGTGTATTTGTTAGCTTTTGATGTTGGATTTAGGATTTAGGGTTAAATAAATTGTGATTATTGTTAGTGTTCTCATGGGTTTATGAAAGTAGATTAAAATCCTTATTTTAGGTGCACGATTTTTAATGATTGCCTATGTTTTCTTGAGCCAAGTGTAGGATCATTTAATTTGCCGTATTTTAGGTTAGACTATTTGTTATCAGTAATTGAAGCTGGTACTTTTTTTTTTTTTTTTTTTTATTATGCAATTAACTGTGGTGTTTTTATTTGTTGTTAAGCTGGTAGTTTAGTTTATTGTGTTTTTGTTTGTTGTTAAGCTGGTAGTTTAGTTTTGGCCTTATGGGGTTGCTACAGAACCTCCCTTTGTTATACCCACATAAATGAGTATGTAAAAGATCTGTTTTCTATGACTTTAAGATTAGGTAGATTGATTGTTTGTTTCATTAAAAAAAAAGTGAATCTGCTTAGTCTGATTATTGTGATTTTCTTATATGTTAGGAAAACTTAAGATGACGAATTAAGGTTGCATGGTGGTCATTAATTTTTGTTGTGGCAAGTTTTCAGGTTTTTTTTTTTTTTTTTTTTTTTTTTTTTTTTTTTTTTTTTTTTCTCCTTTAAATTCAAATCGAGTTTTAAATTCAGGTTTCTAGACATGTATGTTCTGTTATAAAGTGTTTGCTAAAAACCGGTGGTGAATGTCTGCGGCGATAATATTCAGAGGTCTAGATAGGTTGATGGTCTTACGGGTTAGTGCAACAACCATTTGGCATGCGAGTTTATGTTTGTTTTGTGACGACTTCATTTTACGCTATTTGTGTATAAATATATTACCATAAAGGAAATTTATTTGTTTTATCGGGTGTTACATTTACCTTACAACCACATGCCAATTCACTTCTGTAAAAGTGGTTAAAATAAGCAAATGAACCAATTAGCAATTACCAATTATCAAAAAAGGCTTAATTAATTTTTTTTTGCAGCAAATTTGTCATAGCAGTATTGGTTTAGCGTATTTAGCCAGATTAGGAGCTTATATGAGTTTGGAAAAACCTACAAGGTCTATGTGTAACTAATGTATATGGGTGTTTTATATAATGCAGTGACTGCATGATTTTTAGTTTGTGCATTTCTCATCTTTGGCGTGCCTAATATTTTTTTTACAACTGACTGTTTTTTGTTTGATGTTTAACAGGACACCCAACGCAAAGCTGATTGCGAATACAGTCGATAAAACCAACGTGTAACAACAAATTAATTAGGAATTTGGCACCAGCAAAGAGTATTTCCAACGTACACACACATTAATATCGCTAAAAAATGTCCAGTGCTCAAACCTTCAAGAAGCTATGGATTTGCTTACTGGAACGAAGGAACAAGGTAAAGAGAGGTTGCCCGAAACCCAAAAAGCCACAAAGGTTAGTCTAATGTGATCATATAACCTTTTTCCTTACGTTTTGGTATAAATTACATATACCAGGTAGTTCGTTGATAAGTATACATACATATGAATATATATGAATAAGGCCTTCTGAATAAATATGAATGGTTGATGTAGTGTAAATGCGGCCGTGAGCATGTTAGGTATTTCAGTAGTTGAAACATGTCACAAGAACAAAAGGAAATATGTTTTGTATTAACCATGTACAGGTTTAAATCAATTTGAAGAAAATAGATGTATACACTTTTATAAAGTTGGTTCAGTATCTTCGTGTAATTGTATTATTTGTCATCTTCCTATAGTTTTTGTACTTGCTTTATGAAATTTAGTATTGTTGTTGGCCGTTATTACAGGTCCTAATGTTTAGCTTTGATACGCATTAGGTGAAGGTTTGAAAGTGCGGATAATCGAAGCATGGGGAAGCATGGGGAGATTGCAAGATCAGCAGTCACAGCCTTAAAGACGCAATTAGCCTCTAATTTTCTATTGAAAATGAGACCAAGAAAGGGTTTCATAAATGTGGTGGTGACCAGGGAAACAATTAAGGTAGTATGATGCAAGATGGCGATCGAGTATCAACAAGTTGGTGCTATGCCAACTGCACCGAGAACATATCATCTTCTGATTAAACTATAGGTAATAGGTTCTGGAACGCAATTGGTTTGTGGTTTGGAGGCAAAGGGAACGCGCCACAATCCAAGTCTGTCTATGCATAAGAATGGTGGAAAGGTGCATGTCTTTAACATAATCTCAAATACAAATTTTAAGTAACATTTGCTAAACTGTAAAATTAGCATTGACACAGTATAAAGTTCATGATTATTTGGCTGTTAGATCACACCCACTTTTTTAAAGACTTTTCTTTCAAATTTTGGTAATGTTCATTCATTATAAGTTCATGATTCATGACATAATGTGTTTACAGAACCGAGATACATCATGCTATTGAGGAGCGAACTCAAGTTCTTAAGGATGTTGCAGCTAATCCAACTCTTTCGCGTACAAAGTCAGTTCGTTGTGCTCAGTGTCGTCATGGAGAAGCTGTTTTTTGACAGGTAACTGTTTTTAAGAGGGGTTCAACTCACTTTGTATTTATCTGATAACATAAATGGTATCTGAAAAATTAGCTAAGAGTGTACTGGGTAAATGTGTGAAAATTAAAAGTCCTCTCACATGTGGATGCTAAAGACGAAATATGTTGCTTTTTTATAATGCTTAGGTAGTTAGAAATTGAGTAAAAGGTTAATGATATGAACCGAATCGATAATAGAGATAAAAGAACTATAAAGATAGATGATCAACTTTCGAGAGGCCGATCTCTCTCCCAATAATGAAATCAAATAACTAAACCATTAATAATCTTCTGCATATCCTGTTACAACCCTAATGACCACTTAAATACTAATACTTTAACTTGTTCACTAAGAAAATATAATAAAGGTAACTAAATAAACTAATTAATTAACTAGTCATATCAATACTCCCGCCCCCAAAAACACCTTGTCCTCAAGGTGTTGCATAGTCGCCTCGAATGATTCCAGGATCCCATAGTGTTCTTATAGATATACTCTTCAATCCATGATTGTTGAGCTGGTCCAGTCTTGAGTGGTAAAACCCTCCCAATTCAATAGATGTAAGGCTTACGTCTGGTAAATCATCAAAACTCACCCAATAATGGTGATGAAGGGCTTCATGTATCATTCCATCACCATGTTTATGTTTTACCCCAACGAGCACAAAAGAATTCAGCCCTTGGTTTTCATCATAGGCTGCAAGCACCTCGTCCCTGATTTCTTCTATGTTTGATCTTGTGCTTTCATTCTTGTCAGTTTTTTCATTATACCCAAAGTTTTGTATTTCGTCTTCAACTTCAGCGATTAACACATCACCGCTGTATTCACCACTCTTTTCCGTAACAGTAGTAGTGGTGGTATAGGGCTGTTGCAGCGGCATGGTGTGGTAGGAATATGGCAGTGGTTGGGTGTGGTGGGGCGGCGGTATGGTGGCGGCGGCAGTGGCAGCCGGTTGTAGTGTTTTGATAGTATTCATGATTTCAGCGAATTGCCGATCCGCGTCAACCTTGTTTTTCTCAATCGTTGCTTGCAACAAAGCCCGTTGTTCCGCTGCCTGTGAGTTGATTGCAGCCTGATAGATCTTGTATTGTTCCAGATTCGCCTCGAAATCAGTTATCTTCGTCATGATTGTCTGTCGAATTAAAACCCAATTTTTCCCCCTGATGAACAGTAACTTCGCCGATGAACAGTACCAAAATGATTTTTTTTTTTTGA
Source organism: Artemisia argyi (assembly GCA_030686995.1). NCBI lineage: Eukaryota > Viridiplantae > Streptophyta > Magnoliopsida > Asterales > Asteraceae > Artemisia > Artemisia argyi. The sequence goes on along the minus strand of JARVZY010010180.1, from coordinate 18,808 downwards.
AGCCCTAGAATCGAACAGCTCTGATACCAATTGATATGAACCGAATCGATAATAGAGATAAAAGAACTATAAAGATAGATGATCAACTTTCGAGAGGCCGATCTCTCTCCCAATAATGAAATCAAATAACTAAACCATTAATAATCTTCTGCATATCCTGTTACAACCCTAATGACCACTTAAATACTAATACTTTAACTTGTTCACTAAGAAAATATAATAAAGGTAACTAAATAAACTAATTAATTAACTAGTCATATCACTTAATCACTTCTTTGCTGATTCTAATTTTCTTGGAGCGGTTTCACTTTTCATTTTTCATAATGAATTTGAGAAATTTTCTGGATTTTGGTTGGTTGACAGTTGAGGGTCTAAACAAGAAGAATGCATATGTTATTGATTCTGAAAAATATAATTGAAGTAGTTGGTTTAAAGATAGCTCAGTAGGCCTGATTCTGATATGTCGGACCTGGAATTAAGGTTTTGGCCAAAATGGTTGTGATACTTATGAGTTATGATGTATTCTGCAGCGACAACTGATATGTTGCGGTCGGGATTAGTTTCGTTTCATATTTTTTTTTCTCATATGATATTACATGTGGTGGTATGCATCCGACCTGGGAAGCTCGGACTCGGCTAACATCCCCGGCGTACCGGTGTCGACCCGGTGCGACTCGGGTACCGGTGCGGAATCCGGACGGGACGCGGGGAGGAGAAAGTGGACGCGGCTGTTCCCCGAAGATGAAGATGAAGAGATGCATTTTAATTTATTAAAAATGTTATCCCACCAAAATATCAAGAAACCTCACGAGTTGACTCGGTGGTGAGTCAAACTATGCGTAAAACACGTTTTCTTACCGTATCTTCAATCGATCTACAAGTTTAGAGCATGAATATGGTGGTGGTAAAGTTGTGGTGGCGGCGGTGATGAAAGATCGAGGTGATGGGGGTGTTTTGGTGGTGCGTGTTGTACCGTAAGTGGTAGAGGGATGGATGAGGGTCACGTGTGTGGTGGCGCTGTAGTGTGGTGATCGGTGGTGTGATGGTGGTGGTGGTTTGCAGGTGGCGGCGGCAGAGAGAGAGAGAAAGGGAGATAGTGAGATGAAGATGAAATATGGAGTGAGGTTTAGGGTTAGGTTATTATTAGTTTAGTGTATTTTAAGAATTTGCAATTGAGTCCCTGTGATGTGTAAGTTTTAACTAAAAGGGTTGGGTTTGAGGACCGTGTGTAAATTTTTATAAACTTTCTTGAAATTACTCATTTTTAATGCAATCTTAAGTTTTCAATGCAATTTTAATTATTTACTCTTATTATGAATTATAATACTCCGTGTCCCCGAGTCCATATTCAAAATTTGGACTCTTTCAAAACGAGTCCACGAATCCTTAAAATCATATCTTGAAAGGTCCGACCCTTGGACACGTACCCGAGTCCGAGCATCCTAGCATCCGACAATGTTGTCACCTGTTAACAATGTTGGAATTAGTGTTACCACCACCTAGGCTAACGAGAACTAAATAGAATTTAAAGTGCATTTGGTCTATTTGAAATAATATTCAAATGATGTTGTGATATAATAGTTCATCATCCTCATCTTCCAAGAGACCAAATGTGGTGGTAATTGCATATGGTGATGTATGTGTGAAACACTCACCGGGTGGCCTCACTTTTTTTTTACCATTTAGCATCATGTATGTGTGAAACACTTTTTCAAATTGGCGAGCACAAATCTAAAAAAAATTAGTCCATTAGTTACACCAATATGGGAAACGGAGCAGTAGGTCCTTTTATTAATGTTTATCTTCCTTTTCTGTTTTAGTTTCCTCTAATATCTGCATTACGGTATAACTCTAATTAGGAAACATTATCAACAAGTATATATTAATCTTTTTTATGATGCATTGTGTTATATGATTAGTTAATTGCATATGGTGATGTTCTGTTTCAGATAACCAGTGGGCCAGGTTCGAGGCGAAGCTGCTTTATATGGCTATTGGTGGCCACGAAAGCTGCTTTATATGGCTATTCATGGCCAATGGTTTCACTCGTAGGTCTGAATCTAGAAAAGCCATGGTCTGATGTTTTTTCTAAAAAATATCTGAATTTTCCCGGTCGTCTAATGTAAGATAGCAGATAAGCATTTGTTGTTTTCTAACGTTGTGTTGAACTACTATTTTTTTTTATCAAATTGAAGAAAAAATGCGACAACTAAGGATGTTCATTAAATGAAGTCTTGAGTAACAAGAAAGTCGAATCCTTTGCTTCAAAATGGTCATGTCCAAACACCCTCTGAACCAGATTTTTATAACGGTAATTTGCACCTTTTGGTTGTACAAACCGGCCCTCAAAAAGGCTCTTCCGAACACTCCTTTTTAGTCAGGCCCTGTCCAAACTCAAACTCAGATTTGATAAAAATTGTCACTTATACACATCATTTGTTTATGTTTTTTCCATTATTAACGTCTTTTGGAAAAGTCTCCACTCAGAAAACAATGGTACATGATCATTGTGTTCAATGATTTGCGTACATGTTAAGCCTTTTTGTTTTGAGCTACTTATCATAAATTGAAACTAAATGGCTGATTTGAATTTTTTACATTTTTTTTGCAGGTCTTGAGTGAGTATTAAGAGATGTCATGCTGGGTCGATGTATGATTCTTTCAGGTAATGTCATTTACAACATTGTTTGCTTTAAAATATTTGTCTTTGCAATCTTTTTATTTTACATGAAAATATTTTGTAATACATTTGCAGCTTATAAACTTAAAAATTAGCACATCCTTGATTACAGACGGATTTGGTCATGTTATTGATAATATTATACACTACACTAGAATAGATAGACAACACAACATACATAAACACAACCGTACACAACCGTGTTGTTACAAGAAATAGCAGAAGCTTTTGTTAGGCAAACATAGACCATAACAGTTTTATTGGAAACATCCTAACCAACTTAAACAGAAACCACTCCCAGATCACTCTTAAAACGCTAGGATACCCTAAAATTTGAAGCCTGTTGTAATTCAGCGCACCTAAAAACTCTTGCCATAATAAACTGCGAATGGAAACAATGAAAAGAAAGTAAAAAACAGAAAAAATCACTACGCATCCATCGACAACACATATACTGACGACTTTCTCCCTCTCTTAGCAGGATCATCATCGACCACTGTGGAAAGCAGCCCACAAAAGCAGAAGAAACACCATCAAATATAACTACCAACAGTGAGCATACTTATCCAAATATTTACTAAATGATAACAAGCATCTGCTCTACGTTAGTCTTAAAATTCCGTCCTTTCAAAATACGGTCACCACAAGATACTCTAGAAGCAACTCCAGCACCAAGAAGAAAGAGTATCACCAACACTAATCAACAAAAGTGAGATATAAACATATATATTTATTACTAAACGATATTTTATAGAGATTGATCATCTCATCATCTTAGCTAATAAAGAAAAAATAGGTATCTCCAGCTCTTATTGTCGTCCCTCATTAATCACCCAGGTTGTAGAAATAATTCTTTTTCAGAAATACGAGTTTTGTTAGATACTTACGGCCACTCGGTTTTGTGTGTTGCAAATGTGCAGGTTTAAGGGGAGTTTGGTTTGGCCAGCTGAAATGGTTTTCTGAGAAGCAGCGAAGCAGCTCAAAAGGACATGCAATTATGTTGGAAGCAGCTCAAGAGGACACAATGGAAAGAGAGATTTTTCAGTCGTTCTGGATTCGGCACTCTCTTTTTTTGTGCTAACCTCGTTTTGACCTATACATCAAACATGGTCTAATTGTAGCACGCTACATATATATATTGAACCTAGTTGCACATTTAGTGATTGATAAAATTTGTCAAATGAATGAAAGTTACATTCAAAGTTATGAGGTAGTTTCATATAATATACGAGAAAATTGATTGTTTAATGTGTAAAAGGTAATTTCCAGGAAGCTTACAAGAAACTGCAGATAATAGACTTTGTTTTGAAAGTTATCATGTAATTTCTAGAGCTTGGGGGGATTGAAAGCGTAACTTATGAATATAGAGTTGCCTTGACGTAAACCTACTTGCATTATTTAACATTTGATCGACATGAGTAGAATTATCATTTCATTTTCGATAGCCATTCATATCCTGTGCTTGCTTCTTAACGAATCCAATCCAATAAAAAAAATTGTGAGTCCTCTCCTCAACTTTGTTTTTATTTATGAATATGAATTTGTTGATTGTTTTTATTATAGCTTTTGAACCTAAAACGGTTGTTTAAAAGTAAAATACGCGTTTCTTCTCTATTAAAGTAGACAAATCTGTTCAAATTGTTGTTACCGATCATTTTGCCATTCTCTATTTAATTCAAACACCCTTTGGTTTTCATTTCTTAAAAATGAAGCACCCCAATGTAATTTATATAGAAAACTGCGGGACTAGAAGTGTATGTTTCTGATATAAAAATTGACTTGAAGTCAACCCAGTTGCATTATTTTACATGTGACGTGAGTATAATGATCATCCATTGTTTATTGTAGTTCTAAAAACCGCAAGTCATCTTACTCTTTTTCATTTTTATAAATCATACTATCTCTTAATGATTTCAGTTTTAATCCGGATCCTATTTGATTTGATGAGGTTCTTTATTAGATAAATGGTTCGTTATTAAATATCCTAAGCTTAAATTAATTGATTAGCAGTGGTTGAATACTCAAATATAACTTATTGCTTTTTACGAACAAAATTATAAATTAACTTGGAGACTTTTGTTGAGTCAACTTATGTCATTGATCCAGCCATCTATGTTTTGGAGTCGAAAATTCTAATAAAAGCTTCATAAGTCGATATTCATCTGCTTTAAATTTTCAGACAACCTAGTTCATCTTTATCACATAATTTATTATACTTTATAAAGTTTCCATTCTTCATATAAGTTTAGTCTTTGTAAAAAGAATCACTAAACATTTATTAATCCTTTAATTCAATTTGTTAATTTACCTTTTAACATTTTTTATACAATATTCACCAAGCAATTATCAACCCACCGGTATTTTTCAAAGAATAAGGACATTTCCTGAAAAAAAGTTATTAAAGGAATAAGGACTATCCTTGTAATGGTTTGACTAATAGGGACTAACGTTGCCAAACTTCAAAAGTTAAAAGAATAACTCATGTATAATAATAGATTACTTAACATCACAGGGACCGGAAGTGAAAATAAAGTTGACTTAAAGTCAACCAACTTGCCTTTACTCTTTTCTCCTCAACTTCATTTCATCTCTTTTCATTCTCATTTTCATCTTCCATCCGTAGTTTTAAATGTAAGTTAATTCCAGTTACCAATTACTTGTTCAGTAGTTTTAAATTATTTTTGTTTCGCTGTAATCTTTAGGGTCATTTGGCTGACCTAAAAAAATACAATGACACCTTTCAGTCTGACTCGATTAATAGTATTAGGATTTCCAATGGTTATTTTCGAGCTTGATAATATTGAAGTTTGTTAATTTTGGTTGATTGAAATAAAAAATTTAAAGATGTTCTGATGATAGATGCAGTTAATTAAGGGGGTGTTTGTCTTGGCCTATTTGCTGGGTTATTTGAGCGTATATAAGCTATATCCTCAAGTTAATAAGCTCGTAAGCCATTAAAAATGAGCTTATAAAAAGTTCAATAAGCTCGTCAAATAAGTTAAACCAAACACCCCTTAAACTAGTTGGGATACAATTGACATGATTGACTGATTTGAGCCTGTGAGATGTTTTTTTTATAAGGTTATGTAGCATAAGATCCATGGCGTTGAATGGAATGAATAATTAGATTTTGGTAAAGAAAGTAAATGCTAATCGGAAAATGCTACTGTAGGAGAAATAGTGTTTTCGTGTAAATGACATGAAGTGTGGAAAACGTTCAAAAGTTGTAGTATTGTGTGGATCAGTGACTCGAAGGAACTTTACTTTACGCTTTTGGTTTCTTGATGCTTGTGCATGTATTCTATGAAAGCTTTAACAGTTACTAAAACGTGTCACTTATAAGTAACATTAATAGTGGTAAATTTAATCCATTCATATTCTTAGGAAACATAGAAGACAGAACGCCTCTCTTAAGCTAAATGCAATGGTACTATTATGTGTCACAGTTTTTTTGTCCCTCTACTTAAGATGTGTATAATAGTTTGTTTTCAAGAGAGATAGCTCTCTATTTATGCGATGCTGTTTCCACTATCTATGTTTTGTTTTTTGTTTTTTTTAACAGTTAACTTAATAAACAACTAGCATGTTTGTCCTGTCTGCATGTTACATGGTATAACACAAAAGCGCTCACATGTTTGATTGTTCTGAAAACGTTTACTGTACTTGTGAACGCAGCTTGATCTCAATATTGATAATGGCTACTACGTCCATTCCTCATCGGTGGAAATATGACGTTTTTGTAAGTTTTAGAGGTGAAGATATCCGTAAAAGTTTCATGGATCATATGTTCAACGACTTCAAGCAAAAAGGAATTTATGCTTTTAGAGATGATACCAAATTGCCTAAAGGAGAAGAGATAGCTCCTCATCTCTACAAAGCCATTGAAGAATCGAGGTTTTTGATTGTTATCTTCTCCAAAAATTATGCTTCTTCATCATGGTGTTTGAGGGAACTTGTCAAAATACTCCGGTGCAAGCAAATTGGAAAGCCTAAACACGAGGTTCAAATAATCTTTTATGATGTTAAACCTGATGTGGTTAGGAAGCAAATGGGAAGCTACGCCGAAGCATTTGCCAAACATCAAGTTTCAAATAGACCAGAGGTCGACAACTGGAAGGAAGCTTTATCCATGGCGGCTAACTTATCTGGATGGGATCTTGAGGACATGACAAATGGGTAAATTTCTTGTTTTTGTGTAATTAGTTTTGTGGCCCAACTAAAGCTTAACATTATGTAGTTTCTCTTACTTATTGTGTCTTTGTGGTTAACAGGTATGAGTACAAGTTCATCGATTGCATTTCCAAAGACATACTCAAAAAATTATGTGATGGACCCTTGCATGTCGGCGACAACCTTGTTGGCATAGACTTCCATTTCGACAAATTAGACATGTCACGCTTTGTTGGGTCAGATAAGGTTAACATGATTGGAATATGTGGTATAAGCGGGATAGGAAAGACGACCCTTGCCAAAGCTATATATAATATGATGTATGTCCACTTTGAAGGAAGTTGCTTTTGTGAAGATGTCAGAGATGTCAAAGAAGTCCAGATGCAAATGATTGGTAAGATTCTGAAAACAGATGATCTAAAGATATCAAGTGTTGGTGAAGGAACTATGGTAATAAAGAAAAGGATGGTGGGTAAGCGGATCCTTATTGTTTTGGATGACGTGAATAATTCGGAGCAGGAAGCACTAGCAGGTTCATGTGATTGGTTTTTCCCTGGAAGTCTTATTATTTTCACTAGTAAAGACAAACAATTGCTAAGGTCTCATGATGTGGAAATCTATGAAATGGAGTCTTTAGATTATAATGAAGCTCTTGAGCTCTTTAGTTTGAATTCATTTGGTGAAAGGCATCCCATAGAAGATTTTAAAGAATTTGCTTCCCAGATTGTGAAATATTTGCATGGTCACCCTTTGGCTCTCAAAGTTATTGGTAGATTACTGCGTAAAAAACCTGTGGATGTTTGGGAAGGCGAATTGAAAAGACTCCAAACATTTCCTAATTCAGATATACTACAAAAACTTCGACCAAGTTTTGATGGGCTAGCATCTGATCAGAAAAGAATGTTTCTTGACATTGCATGTGCCTTCATTGGGGAAAATAAAGATTTTGCGGCAAGTGTACTACACAGCAGTCATTGTTCTGCAAATGCTATTATTGAAGTTCTAGCTGATAAGTTCCTAATAACAGTATCCTAAGATTGTCTTCAAATGCATGAATTGATTCAAATCATGGCATGGGAAATTGTTCGTGAAGAATTTATTCTGACTGGAAAACAAAGAAGATTGTGTTTATCATCAGCATCGAGTGAAAAGAAAGTAAGAAGTGGCATATTCTTCTTTACCTTCATATTCATACAAAAGTATACACAATTGCATATGTTACTCTTTATAATTTATGTTATATGTTCTTGCTTTTTCAGGTGGCAATGACTGAAGCAGTTGAAGTTCTAGTCCTTTTGTTAAGGAAATCTAGTCAAGAGGTTCACATAAACGTTAATTCTTTTGCACTTATGAAAAATTTGCGGATCCTGAAAATTTATGCCGAGGAAGAATTTGATCAGAAACTGGAATTGAAGGGCTACAATGTGAAGTACTCAGGAAGTTTGGATTTTTTGTCCATTGAGCTAAGCTTGTTTTGTTGGCATGGATGCCCTTTCAAGTACTTACCTTCAGATTTCTATCCAGAAAACATTGTTGTCATCGACCTCTCTTACAGCAACATAATGCAACTTTGGACTACACCAAAGGTATTCACTTGTTCATACATGTGTTTGTGATTGACACCTAGAGATATAAAGACTAATCTTTTTTCTATTGATATGAGTGTTTAAGAAGGTTGAAAGCAATGAAGCTAAGGTACTGCTGCAACCTAACAACCACAACCTAACAACCACCCCTGACTTCTCAGGGATTACAAATCTCGGAGAGCTAGATTTTGAAGGTTGTGTGAATTTGGCTACAGTTCACCCATCTATTGGAATGCTTAATAAGCTTGCTGTCTTAAATCTGAAAGGCTGCACACAGGTTGGGAGTTTTCCTGAAGCCTTTTGGTCTAGATGCTGGACTTCAATCTCTGGTTTCATATGGAACCAACAACATCCCCAAAGATCAGTTTCATTGGCAGGTTTAAATATGTTAAAGGAACTGAATTTAAGCTACTGCAATTTAGTACAAGTGCCTGAGAGCATTGGAAGCTTATCATGTTTAGAGGATCTGAACTTGAAAGGGAACAATTTTACTAGCTTGCCTGGAAGTTTGAGTCAACTTTCTCATCTTGAAAGACTTGAACTTGATGGTTGCAAGAAGCTGGAAGTGTTGCCCGAACTTCCACCTAGCGTGTGGGGAATTTCTGCATGTCATTGCACCTCCTTAAGTTCAATTAGGGGATCAAACCCAATCATGAGCACAAGGGACACTTATCTTATCGATTGTCCAAAATTATTTAAGATGTCGATATCGGAGACTCAATGTCTTGACTCATCTGTAACTTCCCAAGGCTCTCGATTTTCTTCTTTCCTTCGGTATGCGCATAACAGATGTGGATTGTTCCGTTCGCCAGGAAGTTCCATATTGAATATGTATATATATTATGATGGAAATAGCATTCCAAATTGGTTTACGAATAAAAGTTTGGGAAATCAGTTAAAGGTTGAATTGCCATCAGATTGGAGCTTCAGTAAGTTAAGGGGATATGGAATTTGTGTTGTTTTTAAGAGAAAAACAACTTCCGAATATTTTGGATACGATGTAAACAACTTTGATGGAGCTGATTTGGGGGAATTTTCTCCATCCTACTATTGGGGATATTTTAATGGTAAGCCAATAAGAATCGATGAGTCAGATATGATATGGTTGCATTATACGACAAGAATCGATGAGAGGTGGAAGAAAGCAAAGAATTTTGTTACATTTCGTTTTAAAGAGAATGAAGGAATTGAAGTGAAGGAGATGGGTGTAAGACTTGTTTGTGATGAAGATTTAGATGAAGAAGCAGACTTGAGTAGTATGTTCCAAGACCTCCCAACTCTATCCGAGCATGGTGGGGCCGTGTGCCGGTTTAGGAACTATGGATTAATCAAGTGGACATGGTAGGATAAATTATTTATATGTCCCCTGTAGATTTTGTAATTTTTATTTGGTCTTTTTATTAGCCACAATAATCTTTGATAAATCCATGTAGGAGACACCCACTAGGTGTTTGATGAAATGCATGAGTGGAAATCATTTACTATTTACTCTACATCCTGTTTGTAGATTTTTTTGGATTTTACGATGTATTAAGAATTGATGTTGTGTTTTGAAGTTGCGATTTGTACCGTATGATAATAAACCTTGCTGCAGTTTATGTCTTTGGAAATTAATATCATGTTAAAACATGCACCATCTTTGGAAAGTGTGCTCTTTACTGTGCCAGCTCAACCAACATTTGAGACAACATGTTTATTGTTTGTTATAAAAACTTGACATTTGTTTTGATTGCTGAAAACGTTCTTCTTTGATACCTGCCTTCTGCATCTGTTCTTTGTTGCACTAATAGCTCAAGATCCGTTCCTTGAGGTAGCTGCCTGGACATATTACATGTATTTCGATCCATTTACATATGGGTCAGATTTCAACCCGTTCCCAAAATACGTGAAGTATTAACCACTGGTGCTATTCCAAGATTGCCTTATCCTTATCATTGGTCTTCACCTTCTTTGTACCATACGGATAAACAGAGCAAGTATCAATAGCTTGTTCCTTCATTTCACTTCACCCACGTTGTTACCTTCTGTTTCATTACCCTCGCCCAAGTGGTTTCTTGAGACAATATAGATATCATTGTACTTTCTGCTAGTCGTGGTAGTCTAACCGAAAACCTTTATAGGTCATGCTTCTTGTGATAGCCAAGTGGGGTGGTAGGAAAATTCTTTGTTCTTTGATTTTTTATTTATAAATAAATAAAATTCAAAAGGGAATAACACATGGGCATTTTAGTCATTTCACTTCGCCAATAGAGAAAAATAAACTCGAAACTTTCTCATGGCCGCCTGCACTTTCAAAACCACCAAGACTGCCAATGCAGTTTGGCGAAACCACAACGATGGTTTTTGCAACATGAACTTTTCATGTATCGTACACCAGGTGTTCGTTAGAGTGGAGTATGTCAGTAGAAACCATTGACTATTATATTGGCAAACTGTTTGGTAGCTATATATTACTCATCAATTTGTTCGAAATTTGCTACCTGCCGAAGTGCCGATGTGTACTGGCAGTTAAGAACAATGTGTTTTGCTTTCAAGTTTCAATTCCAATTAGCGTATACTGACAGATTAAAAGCCTTATTGCAGTTTTGATCCCTGGAAAAGATTATCGACTATTCTTGTCGAGACTACGTTCTTGCCTGCCAGTTGAGGTATAGTTTACTGATCATATTTATGTAGTCCAGTTTTGCAGCTCTTCATTAAGCTTATCTTTTTGTAACTAGCTAGTTGGGAGATACACCAGGACTAGATATGGTTGACTGTTATGTAGGCTAATATGCATTTTTAAAGAGACAATGTGAGAGCATCGTCGAAACAATTATGCTAGTTGATGATTAACATTGGTAATTTTAACATAACAGACAGTTGGATATGAGTTATTTTATCAGGTCCCATGTCTTCCTCTAAAAAAACTTAAAATTTCTAGGCAAACAATCAATAAGCCTTTATAGGAAACAGCTATTACACACCCTTATAATGCTAGCATACTCGAGTTTTGCTACCCGACATTACTTAGATGTGGTACGCAGAGAAGACATGATCAAATTGTAGCATGCTGCACTTATGGAACATAGTGCCACTTTTGCTAATTGAAGAAGTTTATTAAGTGAAGTTTCGTTCATTTCAACTGGCAATTTCATATAATATACGAGTAAATTGATGCTTTCATGTCTAAAATGTTCAACCTGAGTTCAAGAAACTTCAAGCAATAAGATTGATATCTTAATTGATTAAGTCAACAAGATGTAATTAGGAAGAAATTTACAAGAGAGAAGACTTTTGTAGAATGACGTCATCATGTGGGTCTTACCTAAAACTATTAAAAAGACTATTGCTGGTTAAATTATAAGTTTTACCAATGGGCATCATCTTCCTTCAAGAAACTTCACGAAACACAATTATAACCACTTTAATTCAAGAATCTGGAAGGAAGATGATGCCCATTGGTAAAACTTATAATTTACTTTGTTCTGTTACTTTCGATTTGGCATATGGTAACAACCTTAATTATAGGTTTGATCCATGCTCTTTTTTTTTTTTTTTTTTTTTTTTTTTTTTTTTTTTTTTGGTGCAAAAGGGTGAAATATTTTATTAACATCAAACTTTTACAACAAGAATTCAACTGCAACGGACATGCCCATTCAGTAAAATATGCTAAACAATCATTACATTCACAACAAGATCTCAGACAACAAACATAAGTCTCTAACAGACATTCCATACCAAATTCATACAACCTATGCTACATGAAATGAAGCCATCAGACTAATTTGTAGCAGCAAAGTAGCAAACCAACCCATAGTTTGCATACTCCAATTCACCCATAATTGCACCAAGACCATAACCTCACAATATACATTTCCCTACCAACATCCTAATTGATCCATGCTCTTTTTTCCTCTATATCAATGTTCTTTCTGTGTTAATGTTCTGTTTTAACTTCTTTCCAGTTATTGGTTTGATAACGCTTTCAGATCACAGAAAGCTATTCCAAGTGGTACCAGATGACGTTAAGCATATGTGGAACGAGTGGGACCTACGTGGACTTATTGTGATCAGCCTTGTTTCACAGATCACCTTAAGTCTACTAGGAAATGTTCGGAAATACAATCCAAGAACACGAGTTAGAATGGCTCTCTGGTTTGCCTACTTATTAGCATTAGCTGTTGCATCAGCAGCGCTTGGTGTTATTACCCAAACCGCCTTAGACGTATGCAGCAACACTTCTCATTTCAGTTCAGAAGATACTTACAAACAAAACACAAGTGAACTCATGTCTTTTTGGGCACCTTTTCTTCTCCTTCACCTTGGTGGTCCAGATTCTATTACCGCGTTTGCATTGGAAGATAACGAGCTTTCATTAAGGCACCTTGTTGAGATTGTGTTTCAGTTTGCAGTAGCTCTTTATATCTTCTTGTTGTCCTGGCCAGGCTGTTCTGATCTCCCTAAACTAAGTGTAGTGGTTTACTTAGCCGGTTTCATCAAGTGTTTTGAACGTATTAAGGCTCTACGGTTAGCAAACACTGAGAACCTTCGTGACTCGATGCTTGGTCCTCCTGACGCAGGTCCCAATTATCCTAAGTTTCTGGAGGATTACCAGTTAAAAAAGTCACAAGGGTTTGATGTAAACGTGGAGGAGGTCGCTGAACTCTCCCATACAGTCAATATTCTTTTGAGTTAACTACATTTTTGGTCCTCGTGGTTTACCGGGTGTAACGATTTTGGTCCAATAGTTTAAAAAGTAACAGAACTAGTCCAAAACCCGACGACCCGTAACAAGTTCAGTCCAAAGTTAATAACGTCATTAGTTTTACCGAGTTTGACTGTTAAATACGAGGGTAAATTTGTCATTGTATATTATAAACTATTGAGTAAATTTCTTAAATCGTCCCTGTGGTTTAACGGGTTTAACGGATTTGGTCCCTCGAAAGATTTTTTCTCGGATCCACTCCCTGTGGTTTATACCCATAACAGGTTTGGTCCCTCTGGCTAACGCTCGTTAGTTTTTTCCGTTAGCTAACGACCGTTTGCAACAAACATTTGCACCGTTAGTCCTTTATACTAACGGCCGTTTATACTTAACACAAAATTTGTTTTTTTTTTTTTGTTTTTTTTTAAAATGAAAAAATTAAAATAAAAATAAATAAAAAAAATTAAAAAATTGGTTTTCTTATAATTTTTTTTTTCTAAATATCTTTAAAATTTACACACGTTTTTATATACACGTTTTTATACACTCATTTTTATACACACGTTTTTACACACATTTTTATACACACGTTTATATATACACATTTTTATACACACTTTTTTATACACATGTTTTTATACACACGTTCTCACACACTCATTTTTATACACACGTTTTTACACACATTTTTATACACACGTTTTTATATACACATTTTTATACACACTTTTTTATACACACGTGTTTACACACGTTTTTATACACATGTTTTCGCACACTCATTTTTATACACACGTTTTTACACACATTTTTAAACACACGTTTTTATATACACATTTTTATACACACTTTTTTATACACATGTGTTTACACACGTTTTTACACATACGTTTTTACACACGTTTTTACACGCGTTTTTATACACATATTTTTACACATTTGAACAAACGTACACATTTATACACGTTGTTACACACGTACACATTTATACACACATTCTTATACACGTTTTAGACACGTTTTAAAAAGCGTGTGTATAAAAACGTGTGTATAAAAATGTGTGTATAAAAACATCTGTATAAAAACGTGTGTATAAAAAAGTGTGTATAAAAACGTGTATATAAAACGTGTGTAAAAACGTGTGTATAAAAATGAGTGTATAAAAACGTGTACATAAAAATGTGTGTATAAAAATATGTGTTTAAAATCGTGTATAAAAACGTGTGTATAAAATGTGTATAAAATTTGTATAAAAATGTGTGTATAAAAACGTGTGTATGAAACGTGTATAGAAATGTGTATAAAAACGTGTATAAATTTTAAAGATATTTAGAAAAAAAATTATAAGAAAACCAATTTTTTAATTCTTTAATTTTTTATTTTTATTTTTATTTTTATTTTTTTTAATTTAAAAAAAATTGTGTTAAGTATAAACGGCCGTTAGTATAAAGGACTAACGGTGCAAATGTTTATTGCAAACGGTCGTTAGCTAACGGAAAAAACTAACGAGCGTTAGCCAGAGGGACGAAACCCGTTACGGGTATAAACCACGGGGAGAGGATCCGAGAAAAAATCTTTCGAGGGACCAAATCCATTAAACCCGTTAAACCACATTTTACTAACATTTTACACCAAGGCTAATGTGGTTTATACATTTAACGAGCTTTTGTTTCGCATTATTAACATTTTTGTCCTTCTTCTAGTACCTTTGGGGTTCCATTTTATTTGTAATATCAACGATTACCTCTTAATTGACATCGTCATTACTTGCCTATTACTCGGTACTGCATTGATAATGGAAATCTTTGCGGTAATAACCATGCTGCGCTTTGATTGGATAGATCATTGGTTGATCCAACAAAACCTCACTCGAAAAATCCTCATATTCCCATTCTTAAAGCAACCGAATAAAGTTGGTCCGGTTCCATTGCACAGTTTGACCTGCTAAGTGTTGCCCTCAATGTCATGCCAGAGCTAAAATCAGAGTTCTGTAATGCACATAACTGTGATATAGCTAGGCTCCCACATTCTTTTGTTACTTATTGTTAGCTCTGTAGATAAAGAATTTGTATTCATATATTTGTACACTTCTTCTTGATACCATGAACAAATATGACTTCATTTGTTTTATCCAAATCTTTCTTGTAAATTACTTTGCTTTGTCAATATACCAAAAAGGCTCATTCATCATATCGCCAGAAACCTTTTTCAATATATGTTGTGGTTTACAGTCTTATCATTTGTAACAAGATTATATCAAAATTATATTCTAAGGCTTTAACGATGAGGTTTGGTGCGTGCTATTATCCAGGCTGGGGCGGACATGCTTAAGGCGACGTGCATACCTTAAAGGGCTAATGGCCTTTAATTTAAATGTATCATAGTTGTCATCATTTACTTCTATATGTAACGAACAAATTTTTTTTTGCTATTATATGTACTAAACTTGGTTTTTTTGACATTTTTGTGCACTTTATGATCATTTTGCCCCTCCTATGTTAATAAAATAAGGGGCAAAATGGTCATTAAATACATAAAAATGCTCAAAAAATTAAATTTAGTACACATAATAGCAAAAAAAATTGTTCGATACATATAAAAGGAATAAGTGGCAACTATGATACATTTTGATGCCATTAGGCATTAGCCCTACCTTAAAAACGTCATCACTAGTGTAAAAACGAATTTTTTTCTTTGCATATTTCAAAGTATAATATTAAGTGGTTACCCATTTCAAATTTCTATAAAAAGTGCATATCATGTGACAAATTTGTGCCTCTGCCACTAAATCCACGGCTGTTCTCAAAATTGGTTGACCGCCCGGCCCAGTTTTATGAGGCCCAAAATTTTTACGGCGCCAAAATTTACATTCAATGCATAAAACTTGAATGATGTTATTTATATGAATAAAGACAAAGATTTCTTATTTTACCGGGTATTTACCCTTTTATCCAAGAAAAAAGAAAGATTTTTCACAAAAAGTTTTTGAAAAATAACTAACGTTTTATATAATAACTCTTGATAGTTATCATTGTACGTTTTAAAATATTTTATTTAGCTTTTTAATATAGGCCCCATTTTTCACTTCCCGCTCAACTCCTTTAAGGTCAAATGTACAACATGGCTCTACTATCCGTACGTTTGTTAATTTCTATACGTGATTTAGCTCGACACTTTCCTAACTATATCGTTCATAACCTCATTTGACACCATCGCTAAGTATAAGATCCAAAGTACAAACTTCAAACTTATATTAAACATGCTTTTGGACAAACTTTCCAAAACTTTAGTTCGATCCGGATGTAATCATGACCACATTCATCATCGCCACATCGAACTTTTTCTCCACCAACAACTTCACGACCAAATAATTGTAATAAGACCATCAATTTCGTCACCTAAAACACACCCTACTTAAATAGATATATACCCCACAATATACTCACACACACACACAATTATTTAACTCTTTACAAAACATGAGCGCATGCAATATCTTGAAAACGATTGACCTACTCAAGTCACCGGTTCATTTGGTTATCCGATTCAACCGGTTCAACCAATGTGTCAATCCGGTTTTTCTACAAAAATAATTGTATTTCAAAAAAAAGTATATATATCATGGCTATTGATATATTGAGCCTAAAAATATATTTACCAAAAAGGTGACATGTAAATATAAAATTACATCGCAATTACATATATTTAACTTGTGTTATTTGTAAAAGAAGAAAAAAAAAAAAAAACCCGGTTTGGATCTCGAGAATTGGGTTGAACCAGGTAGCCTTAAACCCAGCGGGTCTAGCTGGGTTTTGAAAAAAAAAAAAAAACAGATTAATTTGACCATTTTTTTTTACCAGAATCGGTTGAATAGGTATCTGGTCGAGTCGAGTGTTAAAACAATGCTTAAGCACACCACCATATTATCAACAAAAAGAAAAATATGGGAGACAACTGTGGTGGTGAGGATGTATTTAATAGCACGACTTGGTGGTGAGAGGAAGACATTTCGTGGTGAATTTTACCATTACACTTAGCCTCATGGCCGTAGAGTACCAGGCCCGGATATTAGCTTGTGCACTGCATAGGGCCTCACTTTTCGGAAGGGCCCAAAATTTAAATCCATTAAACATTTAAAGGGTTTTAAATATGTGTGTGGGGGGGGGGAGTTAATTTGTATACCAAACATTTTTTGTATACAGAATAACTAATCTCCACCATCCATCTAAAAAAATAAATGGTAGAGATTAAAAATATTTTTATATTTCTCATATTTTTTATTATTTAAACATCTCATGAAATGATAATCGCTAGACAAAACAAATTATACCTTCACGACCAACATTTAATTATCTGTATATAGACGGGCATTCTGATATACTTTCGATAAACTTTTTTTTTTTTTCATTTTTCCGTCGTTTTTTCTTTCCTTTTTCTTCGTATTTGAAAATAGCATGAGAAATCACATGTGATTAAACACTAATTTGAATATTCTAATAGATTATAGTAGTTCGTTTATGAAAATCACATGTGATTGAGATCACATGTGGGAAAAATCACATGTGAATAAGATACGTGTTTGTTTGAAAAATCACATGTGATTTTATTAGAAATATTCAAATTAGTGTTTAAACACATGTAATTTTTCATGCAAGTTTCAACAACGAGGAAAAAACGGAAAAAAAAAAAGTAAAAAATGTTAAAAAAAAAAAGAAAAGAAAAAGAGAAATTGTCGAAAGTATATCAAAGTGCATATTTATAGAAACATAGTTAAATGACCGTCATGCTGGTATATTTATTTTCGCATAACGATTTCCGGTTTTAAAGATACGAGTATTAATAATTGAAAAAAAAATGAAAATGAATTTGTTAAAATGATGGGTTTAATGTCATCCATTTGATCAAATGAAGATGAAGAGTGGGGATTGGTCCCTATGTTGATAAAGTTTTAATCAAAATATTGAGTGTTTTGTTTATATTAGCAAGGGACTGTGTACGATGGTATCAAAGATAATCTAAAACCTTAAACAATCTTTTATTAACTGATAAAACTCAATAGTTGGCACAGATTACCAACTATCAATAAGCGAAGAATACAAGATCAGATTATTGTTAAAACAATAATAATCAAACGATTACAGTGAAGAGACTGATCAAGATGATAAAACAATATGAATGAAAGAAAGAAGCATTAACGGATTTTTGAGAGAGAATTGATGTATCGATTGTTCCAACATAACCCAAGCAGATGAGATGATTATATAGGCTAGGATCATTCACTTTAGTCATTAAGCTATGTAGAAGTATCCATAGGCTGCCCAAACTTCTCCTTACTCTTCTTATAAGTATCCATTTGCACAGGATTAGACCCTCTACTTTATTACCTACAAAACATAAAAAAACTGAAAAAGAAAATAAGCAAAAGATAACAAGTGATATGTTTATATGTCTTATTTGAGCATTCCCCCTTAATCTGACAGCTAAACATATCAAACATAGTTTATCACATAAAAATTTATGCTGATAAACTGGAAGATGCTTGGTTAAAATGTATGCAATTTGGTCTTGAGAACCAATCTTTTTGGAACTCAGAACTCCTTTTGCAATTTTCTCTCTAATAAAGGGCACATCTATTTCAAAATAGAACAACAGGAAGAGTGATTTTGTGTTCAAATCAGCTAACAG
>JARVZY010010179.1:0-100206 GCA_030686995.1 Artemisia argyi | reverse complement strand
GTGTGAGGAGAGCTATTATGATTCCGGACATCAATGCCAACTTTGAGATCAATCACGGATTACTCAATTTGATCACGGGTATATCCTTTCACGGGTTCGATCACGAAGACCCCTATGCTCACATCAGAAATTTCACCGACATCGCTGAGACGATTAGAATGAACCAAGTGCCTCACGATGTGGTGAAATTGAAGTTATTTCCTTTCTCCTTAAAAGGAGCAGCCCGGACTTGGCTGGAAAAGGAACCGCCGAACTCGATTCACACTTGGAATGATCTCGCTTCCAAGTTTGTTAATTACTTCTATCCTCCCTCTAAAACTTCTAACCTACGTTCTCAAATCTTTCGGTTCCAACAAGCTTTTGATGAAACGTTTAGTGAAGCTTGGGACCGATTCAAAGATTTGAAGGAGAAATGTCCGAACCACGGGTTTACCGACCTTCAGCAGATTGATACGTTTTATAATGGGTTATGTCACGTCGACCAAGATTCGCTTAATTCTGCTGCGGGTGGTAACTTGTTGGCTAGGAACACGAATGATGCTTTCATGATAATTGAGAATAAAGCTCGTGTGAGAATGTCAAGGAATAAACCTCAAGTTTCTAATAATGGTAAAAATAATGATGAATTGGTAAATATGATTGTGGCTTTAACAAAGAAAGTTGATGCAATGTCTATTGAAAAACCAAACCATCAAGTCAATGTGGTTAGTCGCGGTTGTGAGACTTGTGGTGGTCCACATTTGTATTATGAATGTCCGGCCACCGGTGCCTTTTCTCGTGAAAACGCGTATGCTGCAAACGCGGGTAACACCGGTTACCCACAACCTCAAGGAGACCGTAATCTCCTCAGCTACCGTTCTTCTCATTTTCTTGGACCACCCGGTTTCGAGCAACAAAACCAAGTCAATCAAGTCAATCAGAATCATAATGTTGTGAATCGTAATAATCAAGGAAATCAAAATCAGAGTCGAGCTAATAACGGTTTTCAAAATTATAATCAAGGGTTTAATCAGAATCGGGGTTTTCAAGGTAATTACAATCAAGGCCCGCCTCAAGGGAACAATTTTCAAAACCAACAAAGCCATGGAAACCCTGGGAATTTTCAGAACGCTAATCATGGAAATCAGAATAATGGTAATTACCAAAACCGTGGGCAGAATTTCAACAATAATCAAAATCAAGTTGCTGTTCCGAATCCGTCGCCCACGGAAGATTTGATTAAGCAATTGCTTCAAAACCAACAATCTTTTATGGCAAAATATGAAGAGTCGACACGGTTGTTTGCAAATCAAATCAGTGATATCAACAAACGTTTAAATGATCGACCCTCGGGTTCGGGTATTACATCTTTGCCAAGCAACACGATCGCAAACCCGAGGGGCGAAGTAAAGGCGATCATAACTCGCAGTGGTGCTACATATGAGGGACCCACAGCTCCTACTACCTCTTCTTCTTCTTCGTCTCCACCCAAGGTAGTAGACTGTGAGACCGAGGCGACAAAGGACCCGGTTCCTCCTATTAATAATGGGGGAGCTGAAAACGTCCAACCTCCGGTTGTCCAAAAGTCGAAAGATAAAGAAAAGGTTGTTTTTGAAAATAATGTGAAATACAAGTCTAAATTGCCATATCCGTCACGATTTAATGATGAAGAACTCCGTGCAAAGTCTAAAATACAAATGGAAAAATTTCTGGATATTTTTCAAAAGTTGCACTTTGATATAAGTTTTATGGATGCTCTCGTGTACATGCCGAAATTTGCTTCAACGTTCAAAAACCTCATAAGTAATAAAGAGAAATTGCTTGAATTAGCTGAAACACCGATAAATGCTCAATGTTCCGCGATTCTTCTCAAGAAGCTTCCCGAAAAGCTTGGTGACTCGGGAAAGTTTCTCATTCCTTGTTCATTGAAAGATCAAGACGTTTGCAACGCATTGGCCGATTCGGGTGCTAGTATAAACCTCATGCCATTATCGATCTACGAACAACTTGGAATGGGGGCTCTTAAACCGACGAGAATGACTTTGGAGCTTGCTAATCGATCGATCACTCATCCAGTTGGAATTGCTGAGGACGTTTTTGTTCGTGTGAATTCGTGTACTTTTCCGGCAGATTTCGTTGTTGTCAATTTTGAAGCTGATCCGAGAGTTCCTCTAATACTAGGGCGACCGTTTTTACGAACCGCTAAAGCCCTAGTAGACCATTTTGAGGATACTCTAACTTTACGACACGATGATGATATTATGATTTTTAAAGCCGATGATTCAAAATCGAAGAAGTACTCCGTCAAAAGCGTTGATATTTGCGATTATTCCTTTGATGATTTTGTGAAAACTTTCGTCTCCGACTCTTCCCCATCATTTCCTCCGATTAAGGAATATGATTCTCTTTGGGAAGAGGTCGATGAATTTCTTGCAATTGAAACGATTCCGATTTCTGAGATTGACGAACCTTACTTTGATTCGGAGGGGGATATTATTTTTCTTGACAATTTGTTGAACGATGAACCGTCAATCCCTCCGGATAAAGTTAAGACGAAGATTGAGCTTATAATTGACGATCCTCTTGAGCCCGAGCTCGAGGAATTTTTACCGGACTTTGAGAGTTTTACCTTCGATACGACTGAGGAAATAAGTGGCAATCCCACTTATCGTCATGATTTTTATGATCCGACGTTTGAAGCTTTTCATTTCGATTACTCGGAAGAGACGAGTCGTGGCAGTACCACTTCTCATGCTTTTATCTCTCTTCCGGAATTTGAATCATTTCATTTTGATGAATCTGAATATGATATGGAAAAGTTTTCTAAATCTGAATATGAAAGTTTCAGTTTTGATCTTGAAGTTGATCATGATCCGGGTGGAGTTCGTAAAATTGAGAGTTTGAATGAAAAGTTTTTCCCATCCCTCCCACCCGAAAAAGATTTTAAAAGGAGCTTAAAAATATTAACTCTTTGAATCAAAATGGGTCCTCTCTTGCTGATTATTACAATAGTCTTAATTCTTTAAACAATTTGATTTAATGATAAACTATCATTTATATGATTTAATGATAGTTTGATTTTTGATAATGTATATAAAAATGTAGTTGTAAAAATGTTTGTAAGTATTGGCTCTTGGAGTAAGTATGGGAATATATACAATATATTCATATAAGAGTTGGCTCAACTTTGGCTAAAGTACGATCGAAGTGGGAATAAATACAAGTCGAATTGTATTTATTAGATTCGTTTGATTTCAAGGTGTGAAAATATACATACAATATATATTTATCGAAGTCGTGGTTAAATAATATATTAGGAAAATATATTATTTATAGTTTATGCCGACGTGGTCGCCATATAAAATATGTGTTTAGACAAATCTATTTTGCGAAAAATGGTAAAAATAACATAAGTTTATTAACTTACAAAAGTTTTAGGATGAAAAGTGTTCAAGTGTTCAACCTTGAGGGATTGAAGTTGTAAAAACTATATAAGATACAAACTTATAAAGATTTTTAGAAGATGTCAAGTGGTTTAAAGTTGAGGGGTTGAAAATGTAACAATTTATATAAGTTATACAACTTATAAAAGTCTTTAAGAAAAGTAGCAAGTTACTCGAATTGGAGGGGCTGAAACTGTCAAAAGCAAAAGTTGCAAAAATAACAAAAATTGGGTAAAGTGCCACTGCCAAGGATCAACCAACTGAGCTAATGGTGTTTCTTTGTTTTATTATTCCTTTAACTGTATTTAATGTTATTTATCATTGATTTATTTTGTGTTAAATTTCACTTGTCAAAAAAAAATCAGTCGTGGCTTGCATGTATATACATTTGAGTTTGTGTTTCTTTTCAAAAACTGTTTTCTCTTCTCCAAATGAGCACTTGGGTTCCATTCGTGTAAACCAAACCGAGCTCAAAATAACTCCAATTTATCCTTGTGTTTACCACGACTCAAAACAAAATGAAACCCAACTCGTTCAAAACGAAACAAAAACCTTAATCCGTTTTGTGAAATTTTTCAATAGTTCTTTTACGCTAAAAACATTTAAAATGTAGTTTGATTATTAATAAGCACTTGGTAAAATGGGTTGGGCTTTATAGCTCGTTTATGTGTTTGGTTTGGGTTCGCGATATTAACCTGATAAGATATAAGCTTGTAACATAGTATATAAGTATCTCATCGCTTGAAAATAAGCTACAATAAGAATTTTGTCTCGAATAAGTACTTGTGTACAAGAGCCAATACTTACGTTCGTGTATATGTAGTTTTTGTTGATGAAGTTTATTCATTGCATGACCACACAAGTTTTGACAATACCATGTTAGTTATGCTACGGATGCATGGGATCGACTATATCGAATGAGCATGCATACGACATGAAAGTTTTAAAGAACCCTAACAATGAAGTTATGCTACGTATCGAAATGGGTTTGGAGACTTACGACACCAAAAGGTGGTGAGGGACGACCGAAGCATGTGATCAACTCTGCTTCTTCCTTCTTCCTCCTCTCGCGACAGTAGTAAACGAAATGGGTTACAATTTATGTTTTGCCTTTGTTTTTTATTCGTGGTGAGAACAGATGGTAGTATGCATGGGTTTATAAAGGGAAGCTAGCATATGTTTAAAAATATAGTCAATTGGAGTTGGTAATGTGGCAGCGAGAATTTTGGGATGACACAAAGAAGAAGACACTAGATTTTTGAGTGAAATGATGCACCATGATGAAGAGGGTATGGATTGGTAGAAGTGTAATGATGAAGTCAATGGAGAGTAAGTAGCATAATTCGTCCTTGTGCAAATCTCCGACGAGAAGGAGACAAAGAAACCATGGTTTTGCGCTGAGGTCTTTGGCACAAAAGGGAAGGTCAATCCCTCTTAAACATGTGTTCAAATGCCTGCTTCATGATCATCATTTGGAGTCAAAGAGTGAATAGGATAGTTGGTGCATGGTATCATCCTTGTGGTGTCTTTGCCGAGAAGAAGAAAACAAAAATGATCATGGTTATTTTGTTTGGCTCGTTTGGATAGGTTTGAAGGTCAAAGCAATGTTAAAAACGTGTTAGAAAACATCTAAGGATCGCTTGAAGTCGTTTAGAGTTGGTACAATACATAGAGCTAGGACAAAAATAGTTTTGAGTCTAGTTGGTATTGTGATAAACGGGGTTGGCTTTGGGTCTTTTTAGACTTGTAGATGATCGAGTTAAATAAAATAGTTTGTTGCTTACGATTCTCAGCTGGGAGGTGAATCGAGTTGTGCAAAAATATTCGTAGGTTGTTAAGGAAATTTGCAAGTAAACTAGCCAAAGTAAACATGCCTAGGACATGTAATTTGAAAATAATATAAAGGTTTTTGTTTGTGCTTAGGTTTGTGTCGAGGACTGGCCCAACAGAAAGGAAGAAAAGAAAATGTAACAAGGGTCCGTTGGGTTGTTTTGAGATGTGGGCCGAGGCTCATGCTATTAGTGTATGTTTAGTTAAGTTTTTGTTTAATTTTTCATAAGTTCGATAAATAAATAAACTTGTTCAATAAACTGTCGATACGTAAGCTTAGTAATGTTAATAGTTTTAATAAAAGCAAAATTTTAGCCCGTAAAAACGGTTAATTAAGTTGTGATTATAGATTACCCATCGTTAAAATTAAGAGGGAAATTTCACGGGATATTACAGAAGGCACATTGCATAACATTATAGTACACACCATACATTAATTTCAATAATAGTTTACATCATTAAATGTGCCCTCAAATACTTTAACAATGTTCGCCTAAAAATGGTACTAGAAAATAGTCTGACTCCAATACCTACCAAATAGTCTGACTCCAATAAATGTGCCCTCAAATACTTTAACAATGTTCGCCTAAAAATGGTACTAGAAAATGTCAACATAATGTTGGTGAACTCGTAGGTTTGAAAGTTAAACCACGAAGATGTGAATAATATAATGTAGCACAACAGTGGGCGAGATATACAAATGTGAGCACATAGTAAAGATCGCAAACTATCTCTAATACATATAATTGGTCCACACATAGTCAGGGTGCCACTTCCCAAATGATATACCGGGTGCCACTTCCCAAAATGATATATTGGGTGCCACTTCCCAAAATTATTTGAGCACATTCAAGCCAAGTCACACAAATTGGAATTTACACAATAAGACACATATTGCAAATCAAAGCACACATATTGTCCAAAAACATGAAAACAGTGGATCACATCATGAAAACATTTGAAAGCATTGAGTACCATTTCCACCCCAAGGTAAAGCATATTAAAAATTGGGGCTACGAGAACTCACCTTAGTCTCAGCAACGCAATATCAACAACAATAACTGGGATGGAACAACACAACGATCCTAACAGTAGCACAGCTCAACAGTCAAGGGTAGCCTAGCATAACAGCAACTAGAATCTCACAGCATGACGGAATCGGCATGACCTAATAATATAAAGACTAGTCTTAACATATATTCCATAAAATAATCTAAGGCGTAAAATTTTTCAAAACTTAACTATTCCCATTCCCATAGTTATTCCAATTACATTACCAAAATAATATCGTTTTATCCTTTTATTAGAGTTTGGTATCATTGCTTGTGTTACGGTATAAAGACACTGACTCTAGAGTACACACGCCAAACGAAGAACGAACAATGAAGATGTCGCGAATAATAAGACAAAAAGTCAAGAAGAGATGATGGAGATAACCTAAAGTGATCCCACATAGCAAACACACCAAATAAAAAGGATAGACTGGTAGTCGTCGATATTTTCCCATAACCCCATTTAATTTCATGAAACATACTTGTATATGTTTAAATAGAAATTCGCCAGGACTCATCCGTTTAGAGGACGTCTCCAAGTCGAATGACTTAATTAATTTCCAAATAAGTTTAAACAACAAATGTTATATATATTATTGTTCGTTAGATATTATTTCCATTGTTGTCCGTAGCGGCTCGAATACATTAAATTCATAATGAGTCTAATGTACTTAAGTCGTTTCGCGCCCAAGTGTCCATAATGTCTAAAGTCCAATAATATTTCAAGTTAGAATATACTTCATGTTGTAAAATCCCAAATAATCCGACTACCAATCAACAACCGGCTAAATAATCCAACAAATGACTCCATATAGTATACTAGGATAAAAGTGCCTCAAAACGTCTAATAACCTTCGCGTTTTTCCGTTTTCATTCCACAATTAAATAATTACACTATAACTATCCTTTTAGTGATATTTAAAACAATTAACAAATAAGTTTTGTAAATTACTATCTATACTACATACTAATGTATTTAGGACTTCTAAAAGAGGAAGTCTTAAAATTTTTAAGACAAAAAACATTTCCCAAATAAGAAATAAAAAGCCATTTAGTTACATTGTTAATACATTTATGACTAATAACAAGCCATTTAAGAGACTTTATGAATAACTTTATGGCTAATACAAAAATAAGCAATTGCTTTTAAAGTCATAAAGTCTCTTAGTATTGGCTATTGTTAGAAAAAACTTATAAATGAACAACATATATTCACCACAAATTATAGTTACCGGGTACCTGCCGCCGCATTGCGCGGGTACCTTGCTAGTTTCTAATAAGTATGTTTATTACTTATTTTCTTTTAGTTTTTATCACGTGAAATTGTGTCACAAGTTACATTTCTGTTTCGAGTCACATCTCCATATCAATCCCTCGGTCATAACGCTGGGTCAAAAGTCAATTATGTCAATAATGTCCAAGTTACTATTCATAAGTCCATTATAGGCGTCTCGGCTAACACACGACATGGACTAAACATCACACTGTCGAGTCCAAGTCACAATCAACCACAATAATACTCAGCCGAATCTAATTCTATGGCTCGAGTTCCAAGTCATAATAACCACCATATTCTCACAAATCAATCGGACCAAATAATCTTACCTCGCCGAGACCACGAGGTTTCGGCTGTGACTCTACACCGCGAGCAAGACAACACAAACAGACAAAACTCTAACCAAAAGACATAACCAAATCCTAGCTACCCATGATTGACCAAAACCCATGAGTGGGCTCAGTTCCAGCCACGACCCAAGGTGACCCAACAAATAAACCAAGTTATTATTCGTTTCCTGTTTGATTTAAACCCATCGATCCTTACTAACCGAAACAAGAAAACAATCAAAATACGGCGGCGGTGGTAGCTCGTGGGTGGTTATACAGCGCGTACATTACAGATCGAAGACAAGGAAGGTGAAACAAGGGTGGGTTTGTTGTTGTTTCGAAGGTGAGGGTGGCAGTGTCGTGTGGTAGTAGTGGTGGCCATGTATGGTGTGACGGCGGCGGTGTTAATGGGGAGAGAGAGAATGAAATCTTAGGGTTTGAGAGAAATGAAGGTGTATAGGGTTATATTAATAGAAATGAGGAGGTGTGAGGGGTTATATGTGGCAGCTTTCATTATAATATGCATTTTGATATACTTTCGCTAATTTCTCTTATTCTTTTTTCTTTTTTCACATTTGTTATTTTTTTTTCTTTTTTTTTTCTCGTAGTTGAAACTTGCATGAAAAATCATATGTGTTTAAACACTAATTTGAATATTTTTAATAAAATCACATGTGATTTTAATAAACGAACTATTATAATCTATTAGAATATTCAAATTAATGTTTAATCATATGTGATTTCTCATGCTATTTTCAAATACGAAGAAAAAGGAAAGATAAAACGAAGGAAAAATGAAAAAATGTTTATCGAAAGTATATCATAATGCTCGTCTATATACAGATAATTAAATGCTGGTCGTGACTATATAATTTGTTTTGTCTAGCGATTATCATTTCATGAGATGTTTATATAATAAAAAAATATAAGGAATATAAAAATGTTTTTGATCTCTACCATTGATTTTTTTAGATGGATGGTGGAGATTAGGTATACAAAAAATGTTTGGTATACAAATTAACTCTCCCCCATATCTAAGACCCTTTAAATGTTTAATGGATTTAAATTTTGGGCCCTTCCGAAAAGTGAGGCCCTATGCAGTTATGCACATGCTAATATCCAAGGCCTGGTACTCTACGGCCATGAGGCTAAGTGTAATGGTAAAATTCACCATGAAATGTATTCCTCTCACCACCAAGTCGTGCTATTAAATACATCCTCACCACCATAGTTGTCTCCCTTATTTTTCTTTTTGTTGATAATATGGTGGTGTGCATAAGCGTTGTTTTAACACCCGAATCAACCAGATACCTGTTCAACTGATTCCGGTAAAAAATGGTCAAATTAATATGGTTTTAAGGCTACCTGGTTCAACCCAGTTCTCGAGATCCAAACCGGGTTTTTTTTTTTTTTTTTTTTTTTTTTTTTTTTTTTGATTTTTTTTCATTCTTTTACAAATAACACAAGTTAAATATATGTAATTGCGACGTAATTTTATTTTACATGTCACCTGTTTGGTAAATATATTTTTAGACTCAATATATCAATAACCATGATATATATATATATACGTTTTTTTTAAATAAGATTATTTTTGTAGAAAAACCGGATTGACACATTGGTTGAACAAGTTGAATTGGGTAACCAAATGAACCGGTGACTTGAGTAGGTCAACCGTTTTCAAGATATTGCATGCGCTCATGTTTTGTAAAGAGTTAAATAATTGTGTGTGTGTGTGTGAGTATATTGTGGGGTCTATTTCTATTTAAGTAGGGTGTGTTTTAGGTGATGAAATTGATGATCTTATTACAATTATTTGGTCGTGAAGTTGTGGGTGGAGAAAAAGATCGATGTGGCGATGATGAATGTGGTCATGATTACATTCGGATCGAACTAAAGTTTTGGAAAGTTTGTCCAAAAGCATGTTTAATATAAGTTTGAAGTTTGTACTTTGGATCTTATACTTAGCGATGGTGTCAAATGAGGTTTTGCACGATATACAGTAGTTAGGAAAGTGTCGAGCTAAATCACGTATAGAAATTAACAAACGTACGGATAGTAGGGCCATGTTGTACATTTGACCATAATATGACACTACACATTCATGGTATTAGTAGGGCCGTTTTCGGGATTTTAAAGGAGTTGAGAGGGAAGTGAAAAATGGGGCCTCTATTAAAAAGCTAAATAAAATATTTTAAAACGTACAATGATAACTATCAAGAGTTATTGTATAAAACGTTAGTTATTTTTCAAAAACTTTTTGTGAAAAATCTGTCTTTTTTCTTGGATAAAAGGGTAAATACCCGGTAAATTAAGAAATCTTTGTCTTTATTCATATAAATAACATCTTTCAAGTTTTATGCATTGAATGTAAATTTTGGCGCCGTAAAAATTTTGGGCCTCATAAAATTGGGCCTGGGTGGTCAGCCACCTTTGAGAACAGCCATGGATGTAGTGGCAGAGGCACAAATTTGTCACATGATATGCACTTTTTTTTATAGAAATTTGAAATGGGTATGCACTTAGTATTAAACTTTGAAATATGTGAAGAAAAAAATTTGTTTTGACACTAGTGATGATGTCACAACCCGTAATTTTAGGTCAATTTTCCAAACCTCAACAAGTTACTATTCATCGTTTACTATTCATAGATTACTATTCATCGTTTTACTATTCATCATTTTTGAGGTCAATTTGACATTCCGTGAAGCATTCAGAAATTTTACTATTCACTTGACACTATTCATTTCCGAGAGGAAACCACTATTCACGTGCATTACTCATATCATCATAAATTTAGTTTTCGAGTGTTCAAATTCGCGTAACCGTATTGGTTCAGGAGCGAATTCATGCATTATTATCAGGGACATTTCATACGGACTAGAAATAGTCAGCACATCATCATTAGGGCACTTGCATACTATTCCACTCGTAGGATAATTAAATTTATACTTTTGGTATAATTAACGATTTACGTATGTTTATTTTAAATAAACACTAATACGCGAACTATAAATGTGGCTAACACGTCCAACACTCCCGATTATGATTCCAATATATTTTTATATTCATTTTTATAATATAAAAATTATAATATTAATTTACCCGGTATTTTGGGTATTTATTTTAATCATTAACTTAAGTTTATTAAAATTTCGACGGTTTTCGTAGAAATTAAACTATAATTATCTAAACACTCAATAATTTTACCCAACCTATTTTATAATTTTTATAACTTTATTATGACCCGGTTAACTCCGTTAAAATTTATTTTTAGTTAACCCGGTACCCGGTACATCTTAAAACTACAAAATATACACATAATACTACTAATACTCAACAACTATCTTACATTTCTCATTTTTTTTCTTCTATCACCATGTTGCCGCCCCCCCCCTCCATACTACATTTCTTACACTTTGAAATAATCCTACTAACTCATAAATGCTTGTACTTCTTGTCTAATTTATAAAATATAAAACCTAATCATCCATTTTTCATCTCATATTCTCAAAACAAGCAAGATTTTTATCTCTCTCTTTTCTCTCCTTTTGGTCCACGGCAAACAACAAGGAACAAGCAAGAACAACATTTTTTTTTAGATCAAGGCATAATATAGTCTCTTTAGTGATCCTTGTTAGAGTTTTGAGATATAAACTCAAGGATTGTTAGGTTTTTATCAACTAATGACACCACATCTCAAAGTAAGTTTACAAAACTCATTTCATGATTTTTACAAAGTTATTACTATGTTTATATATTTTTCTTGCAAGATCTCATACATGCATTAACTTATACCACTTTATTTTTGTAAACTTTTGATCATACAAGCCCTAGAAGTGATTTTTGGTTAGATCCTTGTTAGATCTACTTGGTTTTGATGATTAGGAACCCATGACACCCTAAGAAGGTGTATGGTAGGATTAGATTAGTTTTGTGGTGTTTGAAAGTGGTTTGGATGAAGATGGAACTAGATTAGAACCTTTGAAATGGTTTTTGAAACACTTGAAATACCTACTGTCCCTATTTCTATTTCGTGGGAAAATCAGTGGTTGATGGCTAATTTTTGACCAAAGATTTAGAAAATACTTTCAAAAACGAAACTTTAGGCGAAAGAACGGATTAAAACGAGTTTATAACGAAGGAGTTATGATTTTTGCAAATTTAACGACGAAAACTATTTTTGTAAAAACTGCTTGCTGTTTGGCAGATTTCAATGGGTAAAAAGAGGTATTAAACGTAACCTAGAGGAGCCGAGTTATCAAAAATATACTAGTATACACAAAAACGAATCCGTGGACATAAAAAACAAGGAAAACGAGCCTAAAACGACCGAGTTATACCCGTTTTAACATCATCAAAACTATATATATATATAGTCACAAATAAAAATAATAACGTACGTACTAAATGGTATATTTTCTAGCAACGTTACTAATGACTATTTTCTTAACAAATGAATACGTACAACCCGAGGGAATATTTATACGACTTAACGATGTTATTCTAAGGTTTTGATACATGGAATATAACGCTAACTTTTTCGTACGAGTTAATATGACTAGTATATACTTCTATATATGGACTTATTTTTCCTAAGTATGGAAACTATTTTACTATGACGATAACTAGTATTTCCAAATTACGAGTGGTATTGGTATCATGTGCATGTGCATTCATTACATCACGACATGATCTAAATTAGATCACTATCATTCATTTTAGGTTGCGGATAGTGTTCGCTCCATGTTGTCCTTATCATTACGCATATTTGTATCTTCACTCCAGGTGAGTCATAGCCCCACTTTTACTCTTTATACTTGTTTTAACTCTTTGGGGGAGATACATGCTCAACTACTTGTTTCTACTTGTACAAATATTTAAAACATTTATACTTGATTACTTTTATACTTGATAATACTTATACTTGATTTTATACATACGTGATTGTGTTATACTTAACTGTGTTATACTTACTTGATACTTGAAACATTTAAACTTTTATGCTTTGGGAAACGACACCCAGTAATCTGTCAAAGGAGAGGTATTGATAGTACTATTATGGGGAAATACCCCCCACCCAAGTCCAAAACAGATGCGACGTTGGGTGACAGGTACTATTTGGGATGGTGGTTCCCCGCCTATGGGTCCAAAACAGACGTGACCATGGGTGAATATAATCCTGAGAAACTATAATTATTAGCAGTGGGTTGTGAACACACAGGTTACAAGTCTCTTATGGCGGGACTTGTAACTGAGTGGATTTACGATGCCTTTGCTGTGTGAACACTTTCTATAAACTTTATTTGTTAAACAACTCTATGAACTCACCAACCTTTGTGTTGACATTTTTAAGCATGTTTATCTCAGGTTAGAAGGGCGATAGCAGGTATGTGGAGCGGAGAGTCTTAGGGCATGCATTTTGAAGACTTTCGCTTTTATCTTTTACCATTCGATACTTTTTAAAAACTTATGTACTATTATAATTTGGGATCTTTTGGTTTGTAAACTATGACTTTTATCTTTTCGAATGGTAACTTTTTAAAAACGTCTCATTTAGAGTTCGTTTTCTATATCTTGTACTTTGTGCCCTGAAGTACCATCCCTATGACACAGTCTTCCGCTGCGGTATTTTGGGGGTGTTACAGATTGGTACCAGAGCCTTGGTTATAGAGAACTAGGTTGTTTTTAGAGTCTAGACTATAACTACATACATTTAGACTCTCCTCCCTATCGCCTTGCATTTTTCATACACGTACGCTTACTGATAATTTTCTTAGACCTACACTATTAGATATTTTGTGGTACCGATGGGGAAGTCCCGAAATCTAGGCAAGTTATCAGAAATATGGAGCTCGGTAATAACTGATCATTTAACTTAATCTTGTGACAGTTCTTGTTTGATGAGACATGAGACTAAGTTAAATGAAGGTTATTACTTAGCTGTAGAGATTTGATGATTTGCCCGAGGATGAGAGTCCTCTTGAGGTTACTCTTTAGAAGCCGTTAGAGACTAGACTACCCAGTAACTTTAGCACTTAAGGGAGAATCCTTTATTCCTTCGTACTGAGCGTGACATTCCCTAGATACCCATTTAAGCAACGTCTACCACTGAGATATGTGTGCCTGGTGATATGTACACCTGTGAAAGGAAACATTTATAATTGTGGTGGCCAACATAATTATAAGTGCTTCACGACACACGTGGACATATGACTATGCATATGTAGATCGGTGTTGGCACGACTTAGGAGACAATTGGTGGCACGGTATTATATATGAGGATGTTAAGTTTAGACTTTGGTTAATCAACGGTTTTCCCTCAACTCTGACGTTCACTAAATGTCCTTCCTCTCAGGAAATCATGGCACCAAAGAGAGTGACTCGTAGCTCTGGTCGAGGAGGCGCAACACCAAGGGGTGGAAGGACTGGTGGACGTGGAGGTAGAGGAGGTGGTCACGGCGTTGAAAACAATGATAACAACAACAGTGGAAATACTGATTTTGAAGCCATCATCGCTCGACAACTTGAAAACTTTCTCCCCACTATTGTCACTCAAGTTGGAGATCATATGAATAACTTGGCAAATCACGAAAGCGGAATTAACAACACCAATGGTATAGGCCAGAATGGTAATGGCAACAATAACATTAGGACTGGATGTACGTATAAGGAATTTACATCATGTAAGCCAATTGAATTCGATGGTATAGGAGGCGCGTTAGTGTATACTCGATGGGTTGAAAAGATGGAGTCGGTAATCGACATTAGTGACTGTGCAGCACATCAAATGGTGAAGTACTCCGCATGCTTGCTGTCAGGAAAGGCATTGACATGGTGGAATACGCAGGTTCAAGCTAGGGGTAGAGAGGCAGTTGTAGGTATGACATGGGATGATTTTAAGGCATTACTGAAGGAGGAATACTGCCCGGACAATGAAATGCAGAAGCTGGAGGATGAACTTTATCATCACTCTATGATAGGGGCTGGACATGCAGCCTATACAGATCGATTCCATGAATTAGCCAGACTAGTTCCACACCTAGTTACCCCTGAGTCCAAGAGGATCGAGAGGTACATATATGGTCTTGTCCCAGAAATTCGCGGGACTGTGAAAGCAACTGAGCCTTCTACAATTCAGAGTGCAATATTGAGAGCAGGAACTCTGACAGATGAGATGGTTAGAAATGGAAGCTTGAGGAACAATGATAAAAGGAAGGGAACAAGCGAGTCGAACAAGCATATGGGCGTGATAGCTGACAACAAAAGGGCAAGGACCTTTGTGGCGACTAGTTCTGGTCAGAGAGAGTATTTAGGCTCGCATCCTAAATGTACGAAATGTAATTTTCATCACCAAAAGACTGTGCCCTGCCGTATGTGTGCTAATTGCAGACAGTCTGGTCATTATGCAAACCAGTGTAGAGAACCAGTAAAAATGGGCAATATGGCGAACAACCAAAATACATGCTATGAGTGTAACAGCCCAGATCACTTTCGGAACACCTGTCCTAAGTTAAAAAGGAATCTTAACCAAGGAGGCAATCGTCCAAAATTAACAGCAGCAATTGAAGGGCCACAAGATGAGGCCGTTGAGATTCCACCCGCGCGTGGCAGAGCTTACTTCCTAGGAAATCCTATCACCCAACATGTTCACGATAGCATAACGGGTACATTCTCTTGAACAACTATATTATTTTCGTAGCACTTAAGTCTTGGTATAGAACTTATACACAACCCCGACTAATCTGAGACCTAGCATCATTAATCTAAGTTATATTGATAGTAGATGATTTGATTGGTGTAAGCAACTCTAACGAGTTTGGGAAGGAATGAGCTGAACACTAGGAACATATGTGGAATGAATGAGCTGAACTTCGGGACGAAGTTCCCTTAAGGGGTAGAGACTGTCACAACCCGTAATTTTAGGTCAATTTTCCAAACCTCGACAAGTTACTATTCATCATTTACTATTCATAGATTACTATTCATCATTTTACTATTCATCATTTTTGAGGTCAATTTGACATTCCGTGAAGCATTCAGAAATTTTACTATTCACTTGACACTATTCATTTCCGAGAGGAAACCACTATTCACGTGCATTACTCATATCATCATAAATTTAGTTTTCGAGTGTTCAAATTCGCGTAACCGTATTGGTTCAGGAGCGAATTCATGCATTATTATCAGGGACATTTCATACGGACTAGAAATAGTCAGCACATCATCATTAGGGCACTTGCATACTATTCCACTCGTAGGATAATTAAATTTATACTTTTGGTATAATTAACGATTTACGTATGTTTATTTTAAATAAACACTAATACGCGAACTATAAATGTGGCTAACACGTCCAACACTCCCGATTATGATTCCAATATATTTTTATATTCATTTTTATAATATAAAAATTATAATATTAATTTACCCGGTATTTTGGGTATTTATTTTAATCATTAACTTAAGTTTATTAAAATTTCGACGGTTTTCGTAGAAATTAAACTATAATTATCTAAACACTCAATAATTTTACCCAACCTATTTTATAATTTTTATAACTTTATTATGACCCGGTTAACTCCGTTAAAATTTATTTTTAGTTAACCCGGTACCCGGTACATTTTAAAACTACAAAATATACACATAATACTACTAATACTCAACAACTATCTTACATTTCTCATTTTTTTTCTTCTATCACCATGTTGCCGCCCCCCCCCCCCCCCCCCTCCATACTACATTTCTTACACTTTGAAATAATCCTACTAACTCATAAATGCTTGTACTTCTTGTCTAATTTATAAAATATAAAACCTAATCATCCATTTTTCATCTCATATTCTCAAAACAAGCAAGATTTTTATCTCTCTTTTCTCTCCTTTTGGTCCACGGCAAACAACAAGGAACAAGCAAGAACAACATTTTTTTTTAGATCAAGGCATAATATAGTCTCTTTAGTGATCCTTGTTAGAGTTTTGAGATATAAACTCAAGGATTGTTAGGTTTTTATCAACTAATCACACCACATCTCAAAGTAAGTTTACAAAACTCATTTCATGATTTTTACAAAGTTATTACTATGTTTATATATTTTTCTTGCAAGATCTCATACATGCATTAACTTATACCACTTTATTTTTGTAAACTTTTGATCATACAAGCCCTAGAAGTGATTTTTGGTTAGATCCTTGTTAGATCTACTTGGTTTTGATGATTAGGAACCCATGACACCCTAAGAAGGTGTATGGTAGGATTAGATTAGTTTTGTGGTGTTTGAAAGTGGTTTGGATGAAGATGGAACTAGATTAGAACCTTTGAAATGGTTTTTGAAACACTTGAAATACCTACTGTCCCTATTTCTATTTCGTGGGAAAATCAGTGGTTGATGGCTAATTTTTGACCAAAGATTTAGAAAATACTTTCAAAAACGAAACTTTAGGCGAAAGAACGGATTAAAACGAGTTTATAACGAAGGAGTTATGATTTTTGCAAATTTAACGACGAAAACTATTTTTGTAAAAACTGCTTGCTGTTTGGCAGATTTCAATGGGTAAAAAGAGGTATTAAACGTAACCTAGAGGAGCCGAGTTATCAAAAATATACTAGTATACACAAAAACGAATCCGTGGACATAAAGAACAAGGAAAACGAGCCTAAAACGACCGAGTTATACCCGTTTTAACATCATCAAAACTATATATATATATAGTCACAAATAAAAATAATAACGTACGTACTAAATGGTATATTTTCTAGCAACGTTACTAATGACTATTTTCTTAACAAATGAATACGTACAACCCGAGGGAATATTTATACGACTTAACGATGTTATTCTAAGGTTTTGATACATGGAATATAACGCTAACTTTTTCGTACGAGTTAATATGACTAGTATATACTTCTATATATGGACTTATTTTTCCTAAGTATGGAAACTATTTTACTATGACGATAACTAGTATTTCCAAATTACGAGTGGTATTGGTATCATGTGCATGTGCATTCATTACATCACGACATGATCTAAATTAGATCACTATCATTCATTTTAGGTTGCGGATAGTGTTCGCTCCCTGTTGTCCTTATCATTACGCATATTTGTATCTTCACTCCAGGTGAGTCATAGCCCCACTTTTACTCTTTATACTTGTTTTAACTCTTTGGGAGAGATACATGCTCAACTACTTGTTTCTACTTGTACAAATATTTAAAACATTTATATTTGATTACTTTTATACTTGATAATACTTATACTTGATTTTATACATACATGATTGTGTTATACTTAACTGTGTTATACTTACTTGATACTTGAAACATTTAAACTTTTATGCTTTGGGAAACGACACCCAGTAATCTGTCAAAGGAGAGGTATTGATAGTACTATTATGGGGAAATACCCCCCACCCAAGTCCAAAACAGATGCGACGTTGGGTGACAGGTACTATTTGGGATGGTGGTTCCCCGCCTATGGGTCCAAAACAGACGTGACCATGGGTGAATATAATCCTGAGAAACTATAATTATTAGCAGTGGTTGTGAACACACAGGTTACAAGTCTCTTATGGCGGGACTTGTAACTGAGTGGATTTACGATGCCTTTGCTGTGTGAACACTTTCTATAAACTTTATTTGTTAAACAACTCTATGAACTCACCAACCTTTGTGTTGACATTTTTAAGCATGTTTATCTCAGGTTAGAAGGGCGATAGCAGGTATGTGGAGCGGAGAGTCTTAGGGCATGCATTTTGAAGACTTTCGCTTTTATCTTTTACCATTCGATACTTTTTAAAAACTTATGTACTATTATAATTTGGGATCTTTTGGTTTGTAAACTATGACTTTTATCTTTTCGAATGGTAACTTTTTAAAAACGTCTCATTTAGAGTTCGTTTTCTATATCTTGTACTTTGTGCCCTGAAGTAGCATCCCTATGACACAGTCTTCCGCTGCGGTATTTTGGGGGTGTTACAGATGACGTTTTTAAGGTAGGGCTAATGGCATCAAAATGTATCATAGTTGTCACTTATTCATTTTATATGTATCGAACAATTTTTTTTGCTATTATGTGTACTAAACTTAATTTTTTGGGCATTTTTGTGTACTTAATAACCATTTTGCCCCTCATTTTATTAACATAGGAGGGGCAAAATAGCCATAAAGTATACAAAAATGCCCAAAAAAACAAGTTTAGTACATATAATAGCAAAAAAAATTGTTCGATACATATAGAAGAAAATGATGACAACTATGATACATTTAAATTAAAGGCCATTAGCCCTTAAAGGTATGCACATCGCCTTAAGCACGCACCAAACCTCATCGTTAAAGCCTTATAATATAATTTTGATATAATCCAGTTACAAATGATAGACTGTAAACCACAACATATATTGAAAAAGGTTTCTGGCGATATGATGAATGAGCCTTTTTGGTATATTGACAGAGCAAAGTAATTTACAAGAAAGATTTGGATAAAACAAATGAAGTCATATTTGTTAATGGTATCAAGAAGAAGTGTACAAATATATGAATATAAATTCTTTATCTACGGAACTAACAATAAGTAACAAAAGATTGTGGGAGCCTAGCTATATCACAGCTATGTGCATTACAGGACTCTGATTTTAGCTCTAGCATGACATTGAGACACCTGGAAGTAAGTGCTCGGTGATGCCCAAATGTGCCATCAGTAGCCAAACATGAGTAAAAAACTCGCCTGCTTTTCTAAGCTGTTGCTCGTGGTGAAATCCTTTGCAGTGAGTAGCAGCATAAGCTAAGATCTCGATCCATACTTGACTCATGACTTTTCACATACGCTTTTTTTCCATCTTTTTCAAAGATAATCAACTTCCAGCAGCTTTAGACATGCTTCAACTTTTTCGGTAATAAGACCTTTTTCTTTGAAAAAACGCATTGCTTCAGCACAGGTGTCGCGATACCTGATCATGCCAATACCTATTGGCAACATCACAGGGTATGTCACAAGAAGATACATCAGATAGTCAGATATGTGCTTGCTTTCCATTAGACATATATCAATATCAGAACCATCTTGATTGCCAACATCTGAATAATAGCAAAGAGTGGTAGGAATGTGCCATATAAGAATGTTTTGATCAAATTCAACTTCATTGATACTCCATAGAAAAGCGTCACACTCATTCTTTTGTAGCGAAAAACTACCTTTATGAGTACATAACTCATTAAGATTTGAGTTGACAACCATATACTCACGAAACTGAAAATAAATTAATTCTTTTAGGTTGTCAGAAACTTCGTTGTATTTCTTGTAACGATGTTGTTCGCGAACCTTATCTATTTTTAAAAATATTTGAGTTTTTAAGAAACAAGCGGGTCTCTCATTAAGGGCAACTCTTAGCAGGTCAAACTGTTCAATGGAACCGGACCACCTTTGTTTATTCGGTTGCTTTAAGAATGGGAATATGAGGATTTTTCGAGTGAGGTTTTGTTGGATCAACCAATGATCTATCCAATCAGAGCGCAGCATGGTTATTTCCGCAAAGATTTCCATTATCAATGCAGTACCGAGTAATAGGCAAGTAATGACGATGTCAATTAAGTGGTAATCGTTGATATTACAAATAAAATGGAAGCCCAAAGGTACTAGAAGAAGGACAAAAATGTTAGTAATGCGAAACAAAAGCCCGTTAAATGTATAAACCACATTAGCCTTGGTGTAAAGCATGTCAAACGCAAATCCAAGTTCAATCTCGACAGCACGGAAAGCATTGCTTGATGCAAGATGGCGGAAGTAGGATTGACTATATTCTCTATCCTCAAAATTAAGGATGAGATCAACAAATAGCCGTTTGAATGTTTGAAATAGTTTATAATCTTCAGATATCTCTTTACCTTCTTCAGGATATAAAAGAATATTGACTGTATGGGAGAGTTCAGGGATCTCCTCCACGTTTACATCAAACCCTTGTGACTTTTTTAACTGGTAATCCTCCAAAAACTTAGGATAATTGGGACCTGCGTCAGGAGGACCAAGCATCGAGTCATGAAGGTTCTCAGTGTTTGCTAACCGTAGAGCCTTAATACGTTCAAAACACTTGATGAAACCGGCTAAGTAAACCAGTATACTTAGTTTAGGGAGATCAGAACAGCCTGGCCAGGACAACAAGAAGATATAATGAGCTACTGCAAACTGAAACACAATCTCAACAGAGTGTCTTAATGAAAGCTCGTTATCTTCCAATGCAAACGCGGTAATAGAATCTGGACCACCAAGATGAAGGAGAAGAAAAGGTGCCCAAAAGGACATGAGTTCACTTGTGTTTTGTTTTTGAACATTTTCCGAACTGAAATGAGAGGTGTTGTTGCATACGTCTAAGGCGGTTCGGGTAATAACACCAAGCGCTGCTGATGCAACAGCTAATTCTAATAAGTAGGCAAACCAGAGAGCCATTCTAACTCGTGTTCTTGGGTTGTATTTCCGAACATTTCCTAGTAGACTTAAGGTGATCTGTGAAACAAGACTGATCACAATAAGTCCACGTAGGGCCCACTCATTCCACATATACTTAACGTCATCTGGAAGCACTTGGAATAGCTTTCTGTGATCTGAAAGCGTAATCAAACCTATAACTGGAAAGAAGTTAAAACAGAACATTAACACAGAAAGAACATTGATATAGAGGAAAAAAAAAGCATGGATCAATTAGGATGTTGGTAGGGAAATGTATATTGTGAGGTTATGGTCTTGGTGCAATGATGGGTGAATTGGAGTATGCAAACTATGGGTTGGTTTGCTACTTTGCTGCTACAAATTAGTCTGATGGCTTCATTTCATGTAGCATAGGTTGTATGAATTTGGTATGGAATGTCTGTTAGAAACTTATGTTTGTTGTCTGAGATCTTGTTGTGAATGTAATGATTGTTTAGCATATTTCACTGAATGGGCATGTCCATTGCAGTTGAATTCTTGTTGTAAAAGTTTGATGTTAATAAAATATTTCACCCTTTTGCACCAAAAAAAAAAAAAAAAAAAAAAAAAAAAAAAAAAAAAAGAGCATGGATCAAACCTATAATTAAGGTTGTTACCATATGCCAAATCGAAAGTAACATAACAAAGTAAATTATAAGTTTTACCAATGGGCATCATCTTCCTTCCAGATTCTTGAATTAAAGTGGTTATAATTGTGTTTCCTGAAGTTTCTTGAAGGAATATGATGCCCATTGGTAAAACTTATAATTTAACCAGCAATAGTCTTTTTAATAGTTTTAGGTAAGACCCACATGATGACGTCATTCTACAAAAGTCTTCTCTCTTGTAAATTTCTTCCTAATTACATCTTGTTGACTTAATCAATTAAGATATCAATCTTATTGCTTGAAGTTTCTTGAACTCAGGTTGAACATTTTAGACATTTGAAATGAACGAAACTTAACTTAATAAACTTCTTCAATTAGCAAAAGTGGCACTATGTTCCATAAGTGCAGCATGCTACAATTTGATCATGTCTTCTCTGCGTACCACATCTAAGTAATGTCAGGTAGCAAAACTCGAGTATGCTAGCATTATAAGGGTGTGTAATAGCTGTTTCCAATAAAGGCTTATTGGTTGTTTGCCTAGAAATTTTAAGTTCTGTTAGAGGAAGACATGGGACCTGATAAAATAACTCATATCCAACTGTCTGTTATGTTAAAATTACCAATGTTAATCATCAACTAGCATATTTGCTTTGACGATGCTCTTACTTTGTCTCTTTAAAAATGCATATTAGCCTACATAACAATCAACCATATCTAGTCCTGGCATTTCTCCCAACTAGCTAGTTATAAAAAGATAAGCTTAATGAAGAGCTGCAAAACTGGACTACATAAATATGATCAGTAAACTATACTTCAATTGGCAGGCAAGAATGTAGTCTCGACAAGCATTGTCGATAATCTTTTCCAGAGATATAATCTTACAATATACATAGCAACTTCAAAACAAAATACAATTTTCTTAACTGCAACTACACATCAGCGGGTTGCAAAATCGAACAAGTTGAGGAGTAATAGCTACCAAACTGTTTTCGAATATAATAGTTAATGATTTATACTCATATACTCCATTCTAACAAACACCTGGTGTGGGCTACTATATGAAAAGCTCATTATCATATGGGTCAATTAAAGAAACACACTGTCAAATAGATAATAGAGTATGCAGGCAGCATAGTTGTGGTTTGGCCAAATTGCAGTCCTAGTGGTTTTGAAAGTGCAGGCGGCCTCCCAATGAGAAAGTTTCGAGTTTATTTTTGCCTATGGGTGAAGTGAAATGACTAAAATATAAAATTTAAAGAAACCACCTGGGTGCTGGTAATGAGTTTGGTGTTAGATAAGAGCTCTGTTTTTCCGGATTGTCCCAGCTACAAAGAAGGTGGAGATCAAGGTTAAGGGAAAGGCAATCATGGAATTGAAGTGGTGATTAATAACATAAATGGTAAAAGACACATCTTTGGTAAACGGGTTGAAATCTGACCCGCATGTAATGTCGAAACACATGTAGCATCTTGCATGTCAGGTAGGTACTTCAAAGAACTAAGCTTCAGCTATACGTGCAACAAAGAAGAGATGCATAATGTAAGCATCAAGAACATTTTCAGCGATCAAAGCATATGTCAAGTTTTTCTGACAAAGATGTGCTTTAACTGCAGCAAAGTTTCTTATCTTACTGTACGCATCGCAATTTCAAAAGACAGCAATCTATTCTTAATCTGTTGGAAATCCAAAAATTTTATACAAACAAGCTAAAGAGTAATAATAGCTACACAGTGTGCCGGTATAATAGTAAATGATTTCTACTCATGCATTTCATCAAACATATGGTGGATGTCTCCTACAAAAAAGCTCTTTATCTAAAACAAAGACATGGATTCATCACAGATTGTTCAATAAACGACCAAATAAATTATTATAATAAAGGTTTTTTATTAGACTACCATGACCATGTGATATGAGGCCCAAAATAATCCCCAAACAGGCAAAAGACCCCACCATGCTGTGATAGAGTTGTGATGTCTTGGAACATAATCAAGTCTGCTTCTTGATCTAAATCTTCATCACAAACAAGTCTTACACCCATCTCCTTCACTTCATAACCTTCATTCTCATGAAAACAAAATGTTACAAAATTCTTTGCTTCCTCCAGTTTCTGTTTCTGTATTTCACTTGTCGTATAATGCAACCATATCATATCTGACTCATCGATTCTTATTGGCTTATCCTCACAATAATATTCATAGTTGTATGGCCAGCATCCTCCCAAATCATCTCCATCAAAGTTCTTTACAGAGTATCCAAAATCTGTGGTGGAAGGTTTTTTTCTCTTAAAAACAACACAAACTCCATATCCCCTTAACTTACTGAAGCTCCAATCTGATGGCAATTCAACCTTTACACGATTTCCCAAACTTTTATTTGTAAACCAATTTGGAATGCTATTTCCATCATAAAACATATCCATATCCTCAATGGAACTTCCTGGCAAACGGAACAATCCACATCTGTTATTCGCATACCGAAGGAAAGAAGAAAATCGAGAACCTTGGGAAGTTACAGATGAGTCGAGACATTGAGTCTCTGATATCGACACCTTAAATAATTTTGGACAATCGGTGAGATAAGTGTACCTTCTGCTCATGATTGGGTTTGATCCTGTAATTGAACATAAGGAGGTGCAATCATCTGCATAAAGATATTCTAGGCTATGTGGAAGTTCGGGCAACACTTCCAGCTTCTTGCAACCATCAAGTCTAAGTTTTTGAAGATTAGAAAGTTGACTCAAACTTCCAGGCAAACTAGTAAAATTGTTCCCTTTGAAGTTTAGTTTTTTTAGGCATGATAAGCCTCCAATGCCATCAGGCACTTGAACTAAATTGCAGTAGCTTAAATTCAGTTTCTTTAACATATGTAAACCTGCCAATGAAACTGATCTTTGGGGATGTTGTTGGTTCCATATGAAACCAGAGATTGAAGTCCAGCATCTAGACCAAAAGGCTTCAGGAAAACTCCCAACCCGTGTGCAGTCTTTCAGATTTAAGACAACAAGCTTATTAAGCAGTCCAATAGATGGGTGAACTGTAGCCAAATTCACACAACCTTCAAAATCTAGCTCTTCAAGATTTGTAATCTCTGAGAAGTCAGGGGTGGTTGTTAGGTTGCAGCAGTACCTTAGCTTCATTACTTTCAACCTTGTTAAACACTGATATCAATAGAAAAAAGATTAGTCCTTATATCTCCAGGTGTCAAACACAAACACATGTATGAACAAGTAAATACCTTTGGTGTAGTCCAAAGTTGCATTATGTTGCTGTAAGAGAGGTCGATGACAACAATGTTTTCTGGATAGAAATCTGAAGGTAAGTACTTGAAAGGGCATCCATGCCAACAAAACAAGCTTAGCTCATTGG
Organism: Artemisia argyi; assembly: GCA_030686995.1. Classification (NCBI taxonomy): domain Eukaryota; kingdom Viridiplantae; phylum Streptophyta; class Magnoliopsida; order Asterales; family Asteraceae; genus Artemisia; species Artemisia argyi. Next base: position 74,862 of record JARVZY010010179.1, on the reverse strand, counting down.
ACAAATAATACAATTTTTTTCCTGAGAAGATCACATTATGGCCCTCCAATTCAAGTTTCTGCTCATATGGTTTTTCCTCTTGATAGATTTTCAGGACCCGCAACCTTTTCATACGTTGAAAATCATTAGCATCTATGTGAACCTTCTGACTAAATTTCTCTAACGAAATGACTAGAACTTCAACCGCTTCAGTTATTGCCACCTGGAAAAACAAAAACATGTGATTTAAATTATAAACAGTAACATAGTCAATTGCTTATACTTTTATAGTATTAATATAAAGGACAATTATCATATGCCACTTTTTACCTTATTGTAAACATTAGATGAAATCAACAATCTTCTAGATTCTTCACGAACAATCGCCCTTGCCATTGCTTGAATCAATTCATGCATTTGAAGACGCATATTATATGCAGATATTGTTATTAGGAACTTATCAGCTAGAACTTCAATAATAGCATTTGCAGAACAGTCGCTGCTGTCTAGTACACTTGCAGCAAAATATCTCTTTTCCCCTATGAAAGCACATGCAATGTCAAGAAACATTCTTTTCTGATCAGATTCCAACCCATCAAAACTTGGCCGAAGTTTTTTTAGGATATCTGAATTAGAAAATGTTTGGAGTCTTTTCAATTCGCCTTCCCAAACATCCACAGATTTTTCACACAATAATCCACCAAAAATTTTGAGAGCCAATGGGTGACCTTGCAAATGTATTATAACTCGGGAAGCGAGCTCTTCAAAATCTTTTGTAGGATGCCTTTTGCCAAATGCATATAAACTAAATAGCTCAAGAGCTTTATAATAACCTAAAGACTCCATTTCATAGATTCTATCCACTTTATGAGATATTAGCAATTGTTTGTCTTTACCGGTGAAAATAATAAGACTTCCGGGGGAAAACCAATTAGATGAACCTGCTAGTGCTTCTAACTGCTCCATGTTATTCACATCATCCAAAACAAGCAGGATTGGCTTACATGCCATCCTCTGCTTTATTACCATAGAACCTTCACCAACACCTGATATCTTCGGATCATCTATTTTCAGAATCTTACCAATCATTTGCATCTGGACTTGCGTTAGGCCTTGTTGTTTTTCAACTCCTTGAACATTATCACAAAAGCAGCTCCCGTCAAAGTGGGTATGCATCGAGTTGTAGACAGCTTTGGCAAGAGTAGTCTTTCCTATTCCACTTATGCCACATATTCCAAGCATGTTAACCTTATCTGACCCAACGAAGTGTGACAAGTTTAATTTGTCGAAATGGAAATCAATGCCAACAAGATTCTCACCAACATGTAAGGGTCCGTCACATAATTTTTTGAGAATTTCTCTGGAGATGGAATCGATGAACTTGTACTCATACCTGTTAAACACAAAGAGACAATAAGTAAGAGAAACTGCATAGTGTTAAGTTTTAGTAGAGCTACAAGACTAATTACACAAAAACAAGAAATTTACCCATTTGTCATGTCCTCGAGATCCCATCCAGATAAGTTAGCCGCATTGAATAGAGTTTCCCTCCATTTATCCACCTCTCTTCTATTTGAAACATCATGTTTGGAAAATGCTTCAGCATAGCTCCCAGTTTGTTTCCTCACGATGTCGGGTTTAACATCATAAAAGAGTATTTGAACCTCGTGTTTAGGCTTTCCCATTTGCTTGCATTGGAGTATTTTGACAAGTTCCCTCAAACACCATGATGAAGAAGCGTAATTTTTGGAGAAGATAACAATCAAAAACCTCGATTCTTCAATGGCTTTGTAGAGATGAGGAGAAATCTCTTCTCCTTTAGGCAATTTGGTATCATCTCTAAAAGCATAAATTCCCTTTTGCTTGAAATCATTGAACATATGATCCATGAAGCTTTTGCGGATATCTTCACCTCTGAAACTTACAAAGACATCATATTTCCACCGATGAGGAATTGACGTAGTAGCCATTGTCAATAATGAGATTGTGCTGCATTTACAAGTACAGTAAACATTTTCAGAAAAAAAAAAAGTGAAAATAAAGTTGAAATAATTAATTAGCAGCAAGAATTCATGACTAATAGCATAAAACAATCAAACATATGAGTGCTTTTGTGTTACGCCATGTAACATGCAGACAGAACAAACATGCTAATTGTTTATTAAGTTAACTGTTAAAAAAAACAAAAAACAAAAACAAAACATAGATAGTGGAAACAGCATCACATAAATAGAGAGCTGTGGCACATAATATTACCATTGCATTTAGCTTAAGAGAGGCGTTCTGTCTTCTATGTTTCCTAAGAATATGAATGTAGATTAAATTGACCACTATGAATGTTAATTATAATTGACACCAAGCTTACCACGTTTTAACTTTTAGTAACCGTTAAACCTTTCATGGAATACATGCACAAGCATCAAGAAACCAAAAGCGTAAAGTAAAGTTCCTTCAAGTCACTGATCCACACAACACTACATCTTTTGAACGTTTTCCACACTTCATGTCATTTACGCGAAAACACTATTTCTCCTACAGTGGAACTTTCTGAGTAGTATTCACTTTCTTTAACAAAATCTAATTATTCATTCCATTCAATGCCATTTATCTTATGCTACATAACCTAATAAAAAAACATCTTTCACAGGCTCAAATCACTCAATCATGTCAATTGTATCCCAACTAGTTTAAGGGGTGTTTGGTTTAACTTATTTGATGAGCTTATTGAAGTTTTTATACGCTCAATTTTTAATGGCTTATGAGCTTATTAACTTAAGGATATAGCTTATATAAACTCATATAACCCATCAAATAGGTCAAGACAAACACCCCCTTAATTAACTGCATCTATCATCAGAACATCTTTAAATTGTTGGTTTTCGGTCAACAAAAACTAACAAACTTCAATATTATCTAGCTATAATATTACAGCGAAACAACAATAATAATTTAAAACTACTGAACAAGTAATTGGTAACTGGAATTAACTTACAGTCAGCGGATGGATGGAATGAATGCAATGAAAATGAAAAGAGTAAAGGCAAGAGTAAAAGAGTTAGCGGAAAAGAGTTGAAATGAAGTTGAGGAGAAAAGAGTAAAGGCAAGTTGGTTGACTTTAAGTCAACTTTATTTTCACTTTCAGTCCCTCCGTTTTATATACTTTGAAAATTCGTCTATTAAGTTACATGTAAATCTAAGTGGCAACCAATAACCATGGAAATGTGATTGAAGGGGGCAATCGAGCATTAATCAGGATTAAATAACATTTCGGGAGATCGATGTCACCTTTTAGCATTATTTGAAACAAGTCGGGTCGGGTTTGATTGAAGATAACAAAAGCACTATATTTTGACGCAACTAACACTAAATATAAGTCTAATCCAATTGGTAATTTCAACCACATTATTATAGAATAAACCGACTTAGCCTTTGCATAATGTCCATATGTCATAGTATAATCGTTCTTTATTTATATCAGTTGCTTAAAACATTTTGGAAAAAAATTATTGGTGAAATTATCATAGTATAATCGTTCTTTATTTATATGATTTACCGCAAGAAAAGTAATTCATTTACAATTTTTCATCATACACGTGGTGGTTGTCAGCCCATTTAGATAAGCGATTTAATGGGTTGTGTACGAGTTAGGCCTAAATAAGTTAGGAGTGACAAACATGACTTGATTACTTAAATAGTTCTAGTTCGACAGGTCAATCCGAACCCGACCCGCATTGCATCCTTTTGCATCAAATGTGACACCTCTTAAATTTTTAAGACAATTTATATATGCTTTACATAAGCTTAACTAGTAATCTAAACACCTCCAAAGAATTCAGAGCTTGCAGGTCACATTTTAGAATTCAGAACTCGCATTTTATGTTTCTCTCTGTTCAAAATCCTATCACGGATGATCAATAATATGAAGCTAAATCATAAGTATAAGTAACGACAACAACAATAACAGCTCATATGCTCCTTGGTACTCTTCTGCAAAAGAAAACCCGCAAAACACAAGTTTCTAATGATAGGGAAAGCTATAATGCTCATGAGAAGAAAATGTTTCAGCAAAATTAAGCATGTTCATACTAAGAAGCTGTTGTTATTGTTGGTATATGTCGTTTACCTATTTTGTTGAGGTCAATGTAAAGAATTCTGTTTGTGGATTCTTCATGTTCGAAAAAGAAGAGGAATGATCTCAAAGTTCAAGAATTGATGCTTTTCCAATAAATTAAGGTTGGACCTTGTCACGGAGCAAGCGCATATTGTGTTGGATGGAATGGATGCTCTCACAAAACTTAGTATATTGCGCGTGTCTTGGTTTCAATTACATGTTTTCTTTTGCAGAGAATCAAAAGTTTGAGAATATATATAGCTAGTAGATCAACGACATTAGCGAGAAAGTTATTATAAAGGATGTGTATCTAGCAGTTGGTACACAAGTAAAAGTTTGTAACTTAATTGGTACTTTAATCTTAACTATATACGCGTCAATAAATAAGTGGAGATCAAACAAAGATAGAAATAATAGTTTCGTCAGTATAGCTATCTCAACTTCAATATTAGCCAAGTTTAAAGCTTCTTGAACTTGTTAGTGCAAGAAAATAGGCCATTAGGTAAAAAGTTGTTACAAGTTAACTGATCAAATAGTACAGAACAGGTTCATATTTGCTTTTAAACACAAGTAGAATCATGTATTGAAGAGTTAAATAATTGTGTATGTGAGTAAATTGTGGGATATATTTTTGTTTAAGTAGGACATGTTTTAGGTGGTGAAGGTGGTGTCTTGTTACAATTGTTTGGTGTTGAAGTTAGTGGTGAAGAAAAAGGCTCATGTGGCGGTGGTGAATGTGCTCACGATTACACGTGGACTCAAAAGTTTGAAAAGTTTGTCCAAAAAATATGTTTAATTAAAGTTTGAAGTTTGTACATTGCTTCTTTTTATATTCGGCTATCGTGTCAAATGAGGTTTTGAAGGATATACTTTGGAAAGTGTCGAGCTAAATCCCGTCTAGCAATTAGCAAACGTATGGTTAATAGGGCCATGTTGTACATTTGACCATAATATGACACACTACGCATTCATTGATTCATGGTAATAGTAGGGCCTGATTTTAAAGGACTTGAACGAGAAGTGAAACTTCAAATAAAATGCTAAATAAGAAGTGTAATCTTTCAAAACGTACAATGATACATAAAGGTGTTTTTTTATTGGTAACCCTTTAAATTGCAAGTAATACCCCTTCTATTTTTTATTTTATTTTATTTTATTTATTTATTTATTTATTTTATTATTATTTTTTTTTGGAATAACACAAAATTATATTTACCTTTTGAAATATGACATTACAATACAATGGCAGGTAGCCGGACAACAAGTTACGCCGCTACCCCCCTTTTGAATAGTGAACCCTATTTTACTAAAAACAAAGTTTGAAACCTTAAGGGACGAAGAAATGCTATTAACGACTTTCTGAACCCGATTCAGAAGTCGCACAGCTTCAGGAGCGAGAACACCAAAGGTATCAAAAGCAAACGGGACAAACACGTGTTGATTCTCCAGGCATGCTTTCTCGTGTTTTGCCCTTAGATTTATTTTTATTTTTTATAATTTCTTTTATATTATAAAACTGCAAAATAAAAAAAATAAAAAATTGACATAAATTATAAAGTTTGATACGTCAAAAATAATAAAACACAAAAAATACGGAGCAGAAAACAATAAAAAAGGGTCTTGTCCTTTTAATAAAACTAGCAAAAAAAGTGCGGAACAAAAATTTTAAAATTTAACAAGTAAAAAATAATAAGGAAGAATTTCATATATCCCCTAAAAACCATCTTAATTTTATATATACCCTAACCAAATTTCAAATATCAAATATACCCATTTTTTTCATTAAGAACTTTCTATAAGTGTTTTACCCTTGTTTTCTAAACCATAGAACCCATTAAATGGGTGAACACCATTATATAGCAAGTGCCACTGTGATTTGCTTTCTATCATCCATACGCTAGTGTTTATTTTACAACGTGATGTAGTTAAATACCAATTTGACTTTTAATAAATGGTCTTTGTTTAACATTACTTGGAATGGATATGTCATGTCATTTTGCTTTGTAATCTGTTTTTTCGTGTGATATGGTGACTGCTTTCATTTTGCTTTGCAATATAGTTACTGTCACTATTTGGATGAATATGCATATAACACTAACGTTTTGATGTAGAGGATGGTGTACGTGGTGTCTTGATGTATAAGAGGGCGTAATGGCCATATTTATAAGATACAAGTTAAGCACATCAAAAGGACAGAGGGTCCCATGAAAAAGTAAAAAAAAAAAAGTACTTATGACCCATGAATTTCCTTGAGTACTTTTTTGTACTTTTTTATGGATCCTTAAGTACCATTTATACTTTTTTGATGTGCTTAACTTGTGCCACCAGGGCACAAGTTAGAAAAACCCAAATAAAATTATGAGTGATAGAAAACAGGATTGGACAAATACGATATTTCAAGTGCGTTAATAGGTATATTTGATAATTAAAAATGTGATTGGGTATATATAAAATTAAAGTGGTTTTGAAGGGGAAATATGAAATTCCCGAATATTGAAAGTCAAAAAAATAAATAAATAAATAAAATAATAAATAAAAAAAAGTCCTTTCATGTCAAAATTGAATACTAGAGGGTATTGCTTGAATGAGTACCGATAGTACTACCTATACACAAAATGTCATACTTTAAAGGTTATCATGTAAAATATTAACCATTAATTTTTATTTATTTATTTATTTATTATTATTTTTTTTTTGAGAAATATTTGTTTTTATTTATATAAAGAGTAAATTACATGGATGGTCCCTGTGGTATGTCAAAAGTAACAACCTTCATCCCTCGATGTTTAAAGTTGCACTAGTAGTCCCTAAGTTGGTAAACAAATAACACCACCGGTCTTTTAGTTTAACTGGTGTTAAGTAGTTTCATTATAATTTACACGTTAGCCCCTTTGATTAAATATCTTTGCATCGTTTATCCTTAATAATAACGGATGTTTAAAATTTAAGGTTTCCATATGTTTTTATCTGTTTTTACACGTTTTCATCCATTTTTATATATTTTCTTACTTTTTTATCCATTTTCATCTGGTTTTACACTTTCGACAGTTTTTATACATTTTCATCCGTTTTTCTTACTTTTTTATACTCTTCATCCGTTTTCACATGTTTTTCTTATATTTTTATCCGTTTTCATCCGTTTTTATATGTTTTCATCCGTTTTCATACGTTTTTATCCGTTTTCATATGTTTGCGTCCATTTTTCTTAAATTGTCAAACGTTTTTATCCGTTTTATAAGTTTTCGTCCGTTTTATACATTTTCTTGCGTTTTTATCCATTTTCTTCCATTTTTATATGTTCCTGATAGTTTTTATACGTTTTCGTCCATTTTTCTTTGTTTTTATACGTTTTCACCTGTTTTCTTACATTTTCATACGTTTTATCCGTTTCATCCGTTTTATACGTTTTTGTCCGTTTTTATACGTTTTCATCCGTTATTATATGTTTCCACACGTTTTTAAATGTTTTATTCTGTTTTATACGTTTTCATCCGTTTTTATACGTTCTCTTCCATTTTCTTCCGTTTTTATATGTCTTCATCCGTTTTTATACGTTTTTGTCCTTTTTTACGTTTTTAACATTTTTATCCAGTTTTAGACATTTTCATCTCGGATAAAAACGTATGAAAACCTACAAAATGTAGAAAAATGTAAGAAAACTGGCAAAAACGTATAAAAACATATGGAAACATATGAAGACGTATAAAAACGGATAAATGGTGAGTGCTTATTCACTCACTTTTATTTGACTAAAACCGAACCAAAAAGACCAAAAACCGACCCAAAATGCCAAATATATGTTGGTTGTTTTGTGTTTTTACATGTGCAGGTACGGATATTGTAGAAATGGACAAAAATCATGGAAAAACGACAACACGAGCACGGGAATGAAAAAAGGTTCAAAAGCCGAGACCGGGGAAGGATTTCTACAAAGTGTATCAAGTTATGCTCATATGTCAAAGTCAACCTTTGAAGAATTGAATCATGTCAAAAATGGCCCTTGGAATAAAATTTCACAATTTACAATTTTGGTCCTTGGAGATTTGGAAGATTACAAAATTGGTCCTTGAAGATTTTATACTTAACTTAAAATAAACAATCCTAGTCCAAGTAACAATACATAAAACCCATGAGCCCAAAACCATAATCACAAGCCCACCATCCTATCCCTGGTACCTGGTATCCATTTCCCACAAATAACCCGATCCACCATCCCTTTCCACCCGGTCAAAGACCAAAGTCAAAATAATAAGAATAAAACCTCTTCCCCCATTTACCCGCCCCCAATTGTTACTATTCACATAGCCCTAATTCACTATAACCTCAAATTAACAAAGATTAATCTTTAGCTTACGTGAATGTTTTTTTAGCTTATTGTAATTTTCTCAGCTTTCAAATTGTATTCAATTCCAGTTTTTAATAGAATTCTAGTTTTCATTCAATTTTTGTCATTTAAATTTCAAGCAATTTACTATACTTAAAATCTGCTTCTAGTTTACATTTACTGCTTATATAAGCTCATTCAAGCTCCTTGATAGCTTGTGGTGAGTTTTGATACATAATTTCTGCTTTAAATTTGGTTAACTAGTTTTGGTCAATGATAGTCAAACAAAATTTCATAGTGAAGACTCTGGGTTTAATATTGTTTAATTCATGATCCTAAGTTGGTGAATTAGCCTATCCAAAAGATAGGCTGTGATCAAATGAAACCTCTGTTCAGCTGACGTTGGAATTGTAAGTCTCATTTACATTTTTCTAGCATTAATCTGCAATTTTCATTTAAATGCATTAGAACTTGTTCATTTAGTTTAAATCTACTTAGTGTTGTTAATTTTAGTCTATTATTACTTGTTGAATGCTTTCTGAATGCTTTGGGTTGTTAATGCTTCATTTGGTTTTCATTCTGCTTCATTATTGGTAGCTCTGTTGTAAAAATCGGTCTAGGAGAACGATTAATCCCAGCATAATCGTTGATCGCTCACTAAGCGCCTTGATTTATAATAATCGTCCTATTTAACCGCTTTGGTCAAAGATCGCTTAAAAAAGGGTCAACAAACCAATTAATCGGATAAAATCGGTCTAATCGGATAAAATCGCTAAAAAATCGGTCAACAAATCACTTAAAAATCTGTCAGTATCGCTTAAAAATTGGTCAACAAACCGATTAATCGGACAAAATCAGTCAAAGATCACTTAAAAATAGTCAACAAATCAAGTAATGTCTATGTTTGATTTTAAACTTTGAAAAATTATGTATTATGTTTACATTTGAACACTTGAAATATTTGAACTTTGATACATTATGCTTATCTCATAGATATTGTATAATATAATATTTAAAATTACAATTTTGTGCATAAAAATTCCAATCCGATTAATCCCTGATTAATCCCCGCCTAATTAACCGATTAATCGCTAGGCCCTACCCGACCGCCTCACTAGCGCCTGGCGATTTCTACAACCTAGATTGGTAGAACTGCAATTCTGTGTACTTGATGCTTATTGTTGGAATTTATTGGTGGCTTAGCTTAGTTAATTGATTTTACATCTGTTTTAGTCTCTAGATAATCAAATATTGGTTTGATTCTGCATCTAGTAGTGTTATTTGACAGTTATAGGGGTGTTTGGTTTAAGCTTTGATCCTGTTTGTTTGTAGGTGCTAATTATAGTTTACACAGATCTCATAAGATGTATGTAGGTTAGTTTAGTCATAAAATTCAGTGTTCTTACCTCAAATAGTCAAAATCATGTTTAATTTTTATTCTAGCATACATGGTTAGGATTTAACTTGCATCATCATCAATCTAGGTGTAATATTTGTTATTATAGCTTAAACTAGTTTTAATTCAGCTTATAATCTCATTTTAAATCATTTAGACATAATCAAAGTTCATGTTAGTCAAAGTTAGTGTAAATTGAAAAAAGTCAAAAATATAAAAAACATTTTAAATTCATTTTTATTTTTATTTTTCATTTCTTTATTTCTTAATCATATCAGTTCAAACTTGTTGCTTTGAAAAGCTTGTCAGTTTGTGATATTCAGGAAATTTTTAGAATAATTTTTGGAATTTTCCTTATAAGCTTTTCATAAGCTCAAAAGCTCCCTTTAGGCCTGTATCTCCCCTGCACCTACTGTCTCAGCAGCCCTTTAGCAGATTTTTGGTTAGTTTAGTGCTTTTTGCTTCTTCAAATCTGCTTATTTTGGATTCCATATTGCTTATTTGGACTCCCAATTAGTACCTTTAGCTTATTGTTCCATTAGTGCACCCTGTAGCAAGTTTATGTGCAATTTATGAGTCAAAACTGCTGGTGCAATTTGTGTTCATGCTGTCACATTTAGAATTAAATTTAAGTGATCAAATGGATTTGAAATGGAGTGAAACTTTTTATGGTGAAAGTTCATAGTGATAGCTTGAGATATCAGTGCTTAATCCTCAATTGTGAGCTTGTTTGCATAAGCTAAAATTGTCCCTCAATAAGCTGTGTATTCATATTTTCTAATCAGTTTGCTTGTTAGAAAGTTGATCCAAAAATAGCCCCATTGGTCTGCTAGTACCGTGCTCCTGGATTTCTGTCCCAATAACCATTTACTAAGTTTCTCTCATAAGCTCATTTTTGCTGGTATTTGTTTTCTTTGGTAGCCTATAGCTTAAGCTTTTCATTTTTGAGCTTTGATTTCGCTTAGGAGCCTCTTCATTAGTTATTTTGCAGCCTGCTAGTTCACCTTGAGGTCTGTTTAGATTAATTGATGACCGTCCTTGCTTATTATTCATTGTGAGCTTAATTGATTGTTATAATTTGAATTATTTGAATTGGACAGTTAAGGTTAGAAGGAAATTAGTTTAAGCTGGTAAAAGCTAGGTTGAGCTTATTGGAATTCTAGTATAGCTTATAGGTCTAGATAGAATAGTTGTTAAATTGTGAAATTTCTGTTTTTAGTGCTTGTGGTAACTGTTAGGAGTTTTAGCTTCTCCAGAGCTTATTGTAGGTTTTCAAAAAAATTGTTTTTGTAAAAAAGATTTCATTTCTAGTTCAGCTTTAAGTTTTTAAAAGAAAATTTTCAAAAATAATAAGTTTTACAAAAAGGGGGTGCCAGGGTTCGAACCATGGTCACCAGTCTTTGCAAACCTCAACACCACTACGCCCTTGGGTCTTATTTCGTAATACAAATCTCCCTTATTTCCTTTATAGTGTTCTTCTATTTTCTATTTTAGCTTAATAAGATCTGTTTTAGCTTTTTATTAGCTTCTTCAATATAATTTTTCTGTTTTTATAATTTTCTAAAGTTTGTTATAGTATAAACTAATTTCTGAAAAAGTTTCAAAATTTTCCAAGTTATTTTTCTATTTTTCGTAATTAAATTTCTTTAAAATAGTTTTTAAATCATAATAATTAAATAAAAAGTCAAAAAAATATTTTTCTTTTTCCCGTAATTTTCTTTTATCGTTTAGAATGTAGGATAATCATTTTCATGCCCGTAGGATTAGTATTGCTTAGATTTCGTGTTTTATTTAACGCTCGTACGTAGTTTTTAAATATTTTTCGCGTTTTTAGAACAGGCTGCGTTTTAAGTACAGATTACTTTGCGTTATTGTTTCTTGTGCTTTATTATATGCTTTTTAGTTTCATTTCATTTTCCGTAGTTACAAATTCCATCAAATCACTTTTTACCACTATTCACTTCACAAATCACGAATCGAAATCACGATTCCATTCAACCTTCGTTGGGAGAACGACCCGGGGAAATACTTTCACCGGTATTTCTTTGGAATACTTAATCTCTAAATCTACATCTAATCAAATGGCACCGTTGCCGGGGAGGGTTTGAAGTGAGTTGTTGATTTTCGTTTTGTGATTCGTGTTTTTGTAAATGTTTTCAAAACATAAAAACTAAAAATATTTTCTTTTAAAAATTTGTTTTTCATATTTCTAATTACAAAAACCCATTTTTTTTTTTTCAAAATTGGTTTTCACATTTGCTTTACTTTTATCTTAATTCGTTTTTACCAACATAAAAAAACCAAAAATAATCTTCTTATCCTCTTATCCGTATAATTATTCTTCTCACACCCTCTATTCATTTAATTTTCAGTTATGTCTTCATTTTATGATCTTTGGAGGATTTATAATACTCCATCATTTTTTACAACAACCGTCGAAGATTATGGAAGCAAAAGCATTGAAGAATTGTTATTTGAGGAGCAGAGTCGAATTGTAAGAGCTTTATTTTGTACAAATAATAACATCGATTCTTCAAGTGGCAATCCCATTCCGTCTTTTGATCCAATCATCCCTGACTCTCCCTATCCTTCTCTCACACCGGTTGAGGGAAGTGACCCCGTTTTGGAAGATGTCGATATTTCTCATAATAATTCTATTTCGACTGAGATTGTTAAGCCGTCAGATCCTTTTGAGCCCGAGCTCAAGGATTCTTTACCCAACTTTGAGAAACATGATTTTGATACGGCTGAGGAGTGTAATCCTAATGATCGTGTTGAGATGTTCTCCGATTTTGATGATGATGATTCTATATCTTGTGGAGACATTGACTATGTGGACGAATTACCTTCTGAGCTCGTCAGCTTAGAAGAAGAAAATGATGAAGATATTGAAACGGAAATCCAAGATGAAGCTCTTCGTGAAAAATTATTGAATATCGATCTTCTCATTTCTAATATCGAGGCATTAAATAATCCTCCGATTTCTTCTCCTATCCCCATTATGGATAGTGATTTCTTACCCGAGCTTGAAATTTTTCGATTTGAAGAGACGAGTAGTGGCAGTCCCACTATTCATGCTATCTCACTTCCGATTTATGAGTGTTTTGAATTTGAGATCGACACTATACCTATTTCCGATAATCCATCACGTGACCCTCTTTTAGAGGATGTCGATCTATTTCTTGCTTTGGATGACTCGATACCTCCGGGTATTGAGAATGACGAGAATGATATTCAAAGAAATATTCTTTCCGATTTTCCATCTTCTCGTCCGCCCGCGAAACCACCGGATGTAGTTTTTGAATCCGATACGAATGAAGATATTTTTGAAGTGGTGGACGAGGTTTTTGATTATGATGTTCCGGTGCTTGATATTTTGCCCACCAAGTCCACCCGTGATTCAGAAGTTGACTTTGCTTTTATCATCCGAGTGTTTCACCCATTCTTTCCTTATCCCATCATTTCTTCACTTTTTCACTCCACCGGGAGTGAGGATACCATTTTTTACCCCGGCATCTCCGTCTTTCGTGCCGGGTGTCCGTTCCATCTGCTCCCCCAAGATTAAGTAAATTCGGGGCGAGTCTAAGCTACACGACTCGATAATAAACTAGCGCTTCGTGGGAGGCACCCTATGCTTATCCTTTTCATCTTCTTAAATTTCTTATTTCTTAATAACGTGACGTGGGGAGGGCTACCTCTTCCATTCTCGTGTTTCGTGGTTGTTTGTGAATGTCCAGGATTTGCCCGAATAATGAAGACTCTCATGCTCGTGGTTTTGCTTTTCTCCACTCGAGTTTCGTCATTCGTTGCTCATCCAAATATCCTAATCTTATCGACTAACATTTATCTTTGGGCATAATTAATAAACGACCTTATATTTATGTAGGAGAACCCTTACCTTTTAAACATTGAGGACAATGTTTCATTCTAGTTCGGGGGAGGTGAATCTTCGATTCGATTTGACCTTGCATTTTTCACAATGTCGTATACTCTCGCAACTCTGTTTTTCTTAAAAAATTGAAGAAAAATCAATGAAAAAGTCATGAAAAAGCGCAAAAAAAAAAAAAAGAAAAAAAAAAGTTGAAAAAGACATGCAAAAATATAAAAAGTTTTGAATAAGTGTTTTGACACCTTGTTGAATTTCCAGCTGGCGAGAGTAGGAATAAATATTTTGACTTGACCGGGCATGTTGAGCACTAGCTTATTCCCTTAACCAATGATAACCACTTAAGCTTGTGCTAGTCTTGTACACCAGGAGCTATAAAATGCGAATTCTTTCTAAGAATTTGCAAGTTCCCGTACTTGACTTTATACATGCGCAGCTTAAAGCTTTCGCTAGTCTTTTACATAAGGAGCTAGAAAACGCAAATTCTTTTTCTAGAATTTGCAAGTTTCCGTAACTGACTTTATATACGTGTGGCTGATTATTGTCACATCCCCAATTTACCTGACATGCAGCGGAATGGAATGCCTGGGAGTGTAACTGTCATAGCACCATAACAAGGATATGTTGAACGACCTAAAGTGTCGTTTGGAAAACACATCGTTTGATTTATTTAAAAACATCCAGAGTTACAAAACATAGGTCCCAAAGGTTGAAACGTTTACATAAACAAGTTCAGGAAAAGTCAAACGATAATTTACACAAGTGCATGAAAAATCCAAAATGTAGTGCGTCATCCCTGGCACACCCTAATGTGACTCCATGCATGTAATATGATAATGCCTTAGTTACCTGAAAATACATTGCGAAAACGGTCAACATAAAGTTGGTGAATAATCATAGGTTTATGAAATGTAATGTTGTACGGCCACCACAAGTATAAGTGCATGACAAAAGTCACATAAAATAGTACAATAGACCTTAAGCTCATGACACCGAAGCTAGACTGATGAAATTTATGCCCCTCCTGAATGTTCTACCAAAACACTCAAATGTAACAGACATGAAATGCATCCGCTTACTGTTGGTAAATACTACCACGGATGGAGGCGTCACCCTCAATAGATCTATCCACTCACTCTCGCTTAATAGGCAAATTAACGGTTCATGATGATAATAGGGGACTATCACAAGGCAGACTAGCTACTTAAGCAATGTACATAAGTTTTGATACTTGGGCTCGTACTAAAATAGTGCAATGTATTCTCCCCTATGGGATTTGAAAACAATCATAAAATGTATACGGGGCTATGAAAACTCACCTTAACTGATGATATTGTGATGATGTGAAATGAACAACAATGAACGGTTAGCTGCCTCAACCTAATATGAACGATGAACGATCTAATTTAGATCACCAAATGATGTTATGAATGTCCATGCACATGTTCCTATACCACTCTACTCTTTGGAAAAACACTTGTTATCAAAAATATATATTTTCCAAGACTTAGGAAAATATGGCTATTAGAAAAATAAAACTAGTTGCAATATATACATATATATATATATATATATATATATATATATATATATATATATATATATATATATATCGTATGTATCAATGTTAGAGTTGAAATCCTCGTTTTAAAATCCTTGAAATAATGCCTTGTAGTAATAAAAATATACTTGTAATCACTAATACTTCATTAGTTATGAATTTGGGTACTTGGTATTATTTCTAGAAATCTAGAGTTACTACGTAGTTTTAGCATTATTATTTCTAAAAGCTGTCAAAATAATGTTAGTTTTGCCGATATTGAAACGTGAATATCTTTGTCGTTATAAGTCCGTTTTACTTGTTCTTTATATCCACGGTTACGTCTTAGTATGTAGTAATATATTTTGGTAAGCTTGGCTCCTCCGGGTTATGTCTAAAGCCTCTTTTTGTCCGACGAAAAACGTCCAACAGCATGCATTTTCAGAAAAATACTTTTCGTCAATAAACTTGCAAAAAATCATAACTTCTTCGTTATAAACTCTTTTTAATCCGTTCTTTCGCCTACGGATTCGTTTTTGAAAGTATTTTCTAAATATTTTGCCAAAGTTTCCTTTATATCTACTGATTTTCCTGGATTTACAAAAATGGGACAGAATGTTTATATACTTGTTACAAACCCATTTTTCATGTTCAAAACTAGTTTCAACCTCAACCAAAACTCTTGCAAACTTCACAAAGCTATACAAATCCTACCATACACCTTCTTAGGGTGCCATGGGTTCCTAATGATCACTAAACAAGTTAATTTAACAAGGGAGTACCTAAAACAAATTCTAGGGTTTGTATGTTCAAAAAGTCTACAAAAATAAAGTGGTATAGCTAGCTTGTGCATGAAATTAAGCATGAAAACCATATGATACAAGTGTTAATTAGATGAAAACATGAAAATAAATTTGATAACTCACTTTGAAATAATAGGTGACTAGATTGTGAGAAACCTTGTGTTACTTGTGTTTTTGTTGTAAGATTCTTGATTAGGATGTCAAAATGAACAACTTCTATGCTTTAATTCTTGGAAAATGATCACTTGATCTTGGATTATGGTTTCGGTCGTGGGGTATGAGATGGAAAAGATGAGATGAGAGCTTTTTGATTCATAAATTTGTTAAGTGTTTTGTTTTAGAGGTTTTAGTAGATATACATGATAAGTTATATAGTATAATACTTGTACATAAATGCCCAAGGTTAAGAAAATGTATAAATTTGACCTTGTGAGGACTTTAGGGGCTGGCTCATGTGGATGAGGGGGGGGGGGGGGGGGGGGGGGGTTGAGGTAGTTTTGATTTAATTAGGATTCTAGTGTAGGACTTAGTGTAGATATGTGTTATTAGTTAAAATCGGGTACCGGGTTTGATAGAAATAAATGTTAACAAAGTTAACCGGGACAAAATAAAGTCATAAGAATGATAAAAATATGTTGGGTACAAGTACTGAGTGTTCGGGTGATTATTGTTTAGTTTTCACGAAAACAGTCGTAATATTTATAAACTCACGTTATAAATAAAATAAATTTCTAAAATACTGGGTAAATAAATGTTATAACTTTTATGATGATAAAATGGATATAAAAATATGTCGGGACCATTGTGGGAATATTTAGATATATTCGTCGTTTATAAACCGGGTGTTAACGTTTATTATAAATACTTATACGTAAAACGTTAAATGTATCAAATATATAAATCTGAAAATCCTAAGAGTAGTATAACATGAAAATGCTGTTATGATGATATGCAAACTGTCCCTAGTCCGTATGCAGTGTCCTTAGTACTAATGAAATGAATTCGCACCTTAACCAATCCGGTTACGCGAATTTGAATACCCGTAAACTAAATTTACGATGAAATGAGTAATGCAAGTGAACAGTGAAAACTTTTCCGGCAATGAATAGTGTTCAATGAATAGTAAAATTCTCGAATGTTTCTCAGTATATCAAATTGACCTCGGAAATGATGAATAGTAAAATGATGAATAGTGTTTTGATGAATAGTGATTTATGAATAGTAAAATGTCGAAGTTTGGGAAATGACCTGAAATGGTGAGTTGTGACAGTCGCCCACCCAAAAAGGAATTCAGTCCCTGAATTCAGCTAGTGTTGGTCTCAGTAATAGGTTTGGTGAAAAGATGTGGATACTTGCGTTGCATTTGATCTTCTCGTTCCCAAGTAAACTCAGGACCTCTTCGAGAATTCCAGCGAACCTTAACGATCGGAATTCGACTCTGCTTCAACTGTTTGACCTCTCGGTACATGATTTCAACTGGTTCTTCCACAAAGTTAAGCTTGTCATCTAGCTGAATCTCTTCTAATGGTATAACGGATGACTCATCTGAAAGGCATTTCTTGAGGTTTGAGACATGAAATGTGTTATGTACGTTGCTAAGTTCTGATGGTAGTTCAAGCTTGTATGCTACTGGACCAATCCTTTCCAGTATCTTAAATGGACCAATGTATCTCGGGTTCAACTTCCCACGCTTTCCAAATCGTATCACGCCTTTCCAGGGCGAGACTTTCAACATGACCTTGTCTCCAACCTGGAATTCCAATGGTTTGCGTCTAACATCTGCATAACTCTTCTGTCGGCTTCTAGCTGTTTCAAGCCTATCTCGAATCTGTATTATCTTTTCTGTTGTTTCCCTAACCATCTCTGGACTTGTGCATTATACCTCTCCAACTTCTGCCCAACAAACTGGGGAACGACACTTACGACCATAAAGTGCCTCAAATGGTGCTGCTTTAATACTTGAATGGTAACTGTTGTTATAAGAGAACTCGATTAATGGCAAATGGTTAGCCCAACCATTCCCAAAGTCAATCACACATGCTCGCAGCATGTCCTTGAGTGTCTGAATTGTTCTCTCACTCTGACCATCAGTCTGTGGATGGTAAGCAGTGCTCATGTCTAACTTGGATCCAAAAGAATCTTGTAATGACTTCCAAAAGTTTGAAGTAAAGTGACTATCTCTGTCAGAAATAATGGAGATTGGTGCTCCATGTCTCGAGACTATTTCCTTGACATAAAGTCTGGCAAGCTGTTCCATGGAATAAGTCTCTCTAATGGGTATGAAATGGGCTGATTTAGTAAGACGATCGACAATTACCCAAATAGCATCATAACCTCCTGACGTCTTGGGTAGTTTAGTAACAAAGTCCATTATAATACGCTCCCACTTCCATTGTGGCATTTCTGGTTGTTGAAGTCATCCTGACAGTTTCTGGTACTCAGCTTTCACTTTAGCACAAGTAAGGCATTTGCTGACGTACATAGCTATTTCTGCTTTCATGTTCGGCCACCAATACAGCTTTTTGAGATCCTGATACATCTTGTCAGAACCTGGGTGAATAGAGTACTTCGACTTCTGTGATTCATGCAAAATCAATTCTCGTACTCCACCATAGAGTGGTATCCAACTTCGGTCCTTGAAGCATAACACTCCATCTGCTCTCTTTACAAAGCCATTCTTGTTTTCTGGCATACCATAAAGTTTTTCCTGTGGTCGATTTTCCTCCTTGAGTGCCTCAATCCGAGCTTCTAGAATTTTTGATGGTAATGGTGAAATAATAGTCATTCCCAACGATATAACCCTCAAAGGTTTGAGTCGTTCCTTTCGGCTAAGTGCATCTGCCACAACATTTGCTTTTCCTGAGTGATATCGGATCTCACAATCGTAATCACTCAACAATTCTAACCAATGACGTTGTCTCATGTTAAGTTCCTTCTGATCAAGTATATGTTGTAAGCTCTTGTAGTCGGTAAAAACTACACATTTAGTACCATAAAGGTAGTGTCTCCAAATCTTGAGTGCAAAAACAACAGCACCCAACTCCAAGTCGTGTGTAGTGTAATTCTTCTCGTGTGTCTTAAGCTGTCTAGATGCATAAGCTATCACCTTCTCGTTTTGCATTAGCACAGCTCCAAGTCCTTTATGCGAAGCACTGCAATATACCACAAAGTTCTCAATACCTTCTGGTAGTGACAAAATCGGTGCACTACAAAGCTTCTGCTTCAATAACTGAAATGCAGATTCTTGTTTCTCTCCCCACTCGTACTTTTGATTCTTTTGTGTCAGCTTAGTCAGCGACTTCGCTATCTTAGAAAACCCTTCAATAAACCTTCTGTAATATCCTGCAAGTCCTAAGAATTGACAAATTTATGTAGGAGACTTGGGCGTAGCCCAATCCTTTACTGCCTCGATCTTTGCTGGGTCGACTTGTAATCCTTGGCTATCAATGACATGGCCAAGAAATTGAACTCATTGTATCCAAAAGTCACACTTTGAAAATTTGGCATACAATTGCTCCTTCTTGAGTAGTTCCAATATTGTTCTGAGGTGTGCTTCATGCTCTTTCTTACTCTTGGAATAAATCAGGATATCGTCAATGAATACAATCACATACTTATCAAGATATGGTTTGCACACTCTGTTCATGAGATCCATGAATACGGCAGGTGCATTCGTTAATCCAAAAGGCATCACTTGAAACTCATAATGACCATAACGTGTTCTGAATGCCATCTTCGGGATATCTTCTTCCCGAACTCTGAGTTGATGGTAGCCTGATCTTAAATCAATCTTGGAATAAAAACAAGAACCTTGTAACTGATCGAACAAGTCATCAATCCTAGGGAGAGGATAACGATTCTTCACCGTTAACTTGTTCAGCTCACGATAGTCTATGCACATTCTGAAAGATCCATCCTTCTTCTTCATAAACAAAACCGGTGCTCCCCAAGGCGAGGAACTCGGTCTAATGAATCCTTTGTCTAAAAGTTCTTGTAATTGGTTAGACAATTCTTGCATCTCAGAAGGTGCAAGTCTATATGGTGCTCGTGCAATTGGTGCAGCTCCTGGCACCAACTCAATTTGAAACTCAACCTGACGTGTAGGTGGAAGTCCTGGTAATTCTTCCAGAAAAACTTCTAGAAATTCCTTAACAATACGCACATCTTCAAGTCGTTTCTTATCCGACTTCTTCTCCGTGATGTGAGCCAAGAATGCATAACATCCCTTCTTTATGTACTTCTCGGTTTTAATGTATGATATGATACTGAGTCTAGTTCCACTTCGCTCTCCGCGAACAACTAAAGTTTCACCTCCATAAGAAAGATGAACAACTTTTTCATCACAAATGATTCTTGCACGATATCGAGACAACCAATCCATACCGATAACAACGTCAAAACTTCCAAGTTCTACGGGCATAAGGTCTATATTGAATGGGTGATTTAGGAAATTGATGGTGCAACCACGGATAACGGTGTTGGTGTTAACTAAAGACCCATCGGCTAATTCAACAATATAGGGAATGTCTAAGGTAGTTGGTTCTATGTTAAGTAAAGGTGCAAATGCAATAGAAACAAAACTTCTATCCACTCCTGAATCAAATAAAATGGATGCATAACGATTATTAACGAGGAACGTACCCGCAACAACATTCAGGTCCTCACGAGCATCTTCTCCTCCCATAACATAAGCCCTTCCTCGAGCTACTCCGCCCTGATTTCCAGCTCCTTGATCCTTCCTCTTTGGGCAATTGTTCTTGAAATGACCCAACTCTCCACAACCATAACATGCTCCTGGTTGGTTCTGATTAATTACCCCTCGTGGAGCTTTGCATTCCCTAGTCGAATGACCGACTTTTCCACAGTTCTCACAAGCTCTAGGACAATTCCCAGGGTTGTGATGAGTTTGACATTTGTTACACTTGGGTAGTTTTCCAGCATATCCTTTTCCTTCTGTTGGTCCTGCAGCATAGGCCTTTGCCACTTCCTATCTCTTAGGTGCTGGTTGGATAGCATTTCCACATTGGTTATTATCAAACCTCCTCTTGTTGTTATTGTTGTTATTGTTTTGGTTATTGGGGTAGTTGCGGTTTTGGTTATTGTTATAGTTGTTGTTGTTTCGAGTGTTGTTGTAGTTGGTATTGTTTGAACGGTTATTGTTGTTGTTTGCAGCAGATTTTCCTTTTAACACTTGGACCATAAGTTTCTGAGTTATACGAATGGCCTTTTCCATTGATTGTGGGTCGAAAGACATCACATCCCCTCGGATGCTTTCGGGTAGTCCTCCAGTAAAATTCTCCATCTTTTTCTCATCGTCCGGAACCATAGTTGGACATATTGCAGCCAACTCCTGAAACTTCCTAATATAAGTCTCAATGTCATCACCTTTTGTTACCAGCTCATAGAATTCGGTTTCCAACTTTTGCACCTCAGTATGAGGGCAAAACTTCTTAGTCATCAGCTTCTTGAATTGATCCCAAGTGAGCTTGTAGGCATTCTCCATACCAATAGGCTGAGCATACGAATTCCACCAAGACATAGCTTCATCAAGAAGCATACCAGTAGCAAATTTTACCTTGTTAACCTCCTGGCAACCGCACATGAGAAATACGTTCTCAGTCTTCTCAAACCAGCGAATCAAAGCAACCGCTCCCTCAGTGCCCTTATACTTGATGGGATCACTAATCTTGAAATCCTTCCAAGTACATTCACGCCTAGTAGTGGGTTGAACCACTTCAGTATTAGGTGGAACCTCAGCAGCCCTAGCAGCAACCTCAGCCCTCTCAGTCTCTAGAGCTTCTGCTATACTATCCCTGACCAACTTGCGGATAGCGGCTTGAGTCATAGCGGGTGTTTCTGATGTAGCCTTTGCTTTCTTTAGCGTCATACTTCTGATAAATAATAATCGACAACAACCATGAGAAAACTATAATAGAAATAGTCATCGTACAAAAAGTATACGCCCACAACATGTATATATACAACCACAATAAGTATAAATACAACCACGACATGTACGAGTACAACCACAACCTGTAATAATACAACCACAACACGTATAGATACAACCACAACAAGTATAAATACGTTAACAATAAAGAGCAACCACGAAACATCATAAATATAATCACAACACATGAATATAATACATGAAAATTTCGGCCTACATGGACCGATATATATATATATATATATATATATATATATATATATATATATATGGCACAACATTTCCAACATAGTAGAGTCGCACTTGATATATTTGTTTGTAAAACAATCAAAAGACTACAAGTTCTTGAACTATGTCCCACACCTCGGGACTAGGAAAATAGTAAAAGCTAATACAATACTAGTCTATGTCTAGGCTCCTCTAGGTGCTCTAGATGGTCCAGGAGCTCCAGATGCTCCAGGTGCACTCCTTAGACGACGAATCTCCCTGTCCATTATAACTGCAATCTCCTCTAAATGCTGAACTCGAAGCTGAAGAGCAGCATCTCTACCCTCCATCATAGCCAACCTCTCCTGTGCTACTGCCAACTGGTGTGTCTGCTCTCCCTGAGCCTCCTGTGTAGTCTGAGCTCTATCTCGTATCTCTGGTAGCTCATCCCTAAGCTAATCAATCAGCTCCCGATGTCCCTCCTGCCGTGCCTCAAGTCCATGATACGACACGTCGATACTAACTCTGCCTAAAATCAATCCCTCGACCTGCTCCTCAACCGCCTCAAGTCGAGTAGTGATATCCTCATCAACCCTATAACCCAAACTATCAACCTGCTCCTGCTGAGCCCCTAACTGATCCTCTAATGTAACATCTGTAGGCTCCCTAGCAGCAGCTGCTCTCGAACACTCACCTACATGGTATACTGGTGGTGGTTCTGATTCTGACTCTGTAGTAGGTGAAGCTGGTGTAGTAAACCTCGCACGCTTCCTAAGCGGCAATAGTGAAGTAGATATGGATGTAGTAGCGGGTATGGCTGGTGGTGGTGTGGGTAACATAGGAATAGCAGGGATCTTAAAGGTAGATGTAGCAGGGCAAACTTTCTTACTAGGACCTATAGTCGTCTTCCTACGGGGAAACATGAGTCTAGGTTCTGATGGAATAGTGGTAGCAGAGGATGATGTGTCAGTGGGTGCACGGGTAATCTCAGGTGGTGCAATAGGGGAAACATGAGGAGTAGGAGCAGTCTCTTCCTCCTCAAAAGGCTCGGTTTCCTCACCTGATGCCGAGAGTGGCAACACAGGGACAAGAGGAATGGGTGGTGGTGAAAAGGCAGTGGAAGACATAGAGCCTTCAACATCGGAGTCTGTGATAGAGTAAAGTACGACAACGTTTGAGTCTGA
The DNA here is from genome assembly GCA_030686995.1 of Artemisia argyi. Lineage (NCBI taxonomy): Eukaryota > Viridiplantae > Streptophyta > Magnoliopsida > Asterales > Asteraceae > Artemisia > Artemisia argyi. Next base: position 51,482 of record JARVZY010010179.1, on the reverse strand, counting down.
AGACATGGTTCTGTGATAATCAAGGTGAAATAAAATAAATAACTCGTATAATGGAATCACCTAAAACAATGAACATGCACTTATGATGAAATGATGAGATGCTATGATAATGTGGTTATAATCTAGGGATCGTATACATCATAAACCCTATCATGATGCATCCTAGTTCTCTATAATCTTGGCTCTGGTACCAATTTGTCACACCCCCAATTTACCTTACTTGCAGCGGAATGGAATGCCTGGGGGTGTAACTGTCATAGCACCATAACAAGGATATATTGAACGACCTAAAGTGTCGTTTGGAAAACACATCGTTTGATTTATTTAAAAACATCCAGAGTTACAAAACATAGGTCCCAAAGGTTGAAACGTTTACAGAAACAAGTTCAGGAAAAGTCAAACGATAATTTACACAAGTGCATGAAAAATCCAAAATGTAGTGCGTCATCCCTAGCACACCCTAATGTGACTCCATGCATGTAATATGGTAATGCCTTAGTTACCTGAAAATACATTGCGAAAACGGTCAACATAAAGTTGGTGAATAATCATAGGTTTATGAAATGTAATGTTGTACGGCCACCACAAGTATAAGTGCATGACAAAAGTCACGTAAAATAGTACAATAGACCTTAAGCTCATGACACCGAAGCTAGACTGATGAAATTTATGCCCCTCCTGAATGTTCTGCCAAAACACTCAAATGTAACAGACATGAAATGCATCCGCTTACTGTTGGTAAATACTACCACGGATAGAGGCGTCACCCTCAATAGATCTATCCACTCACTCTCGCTTAATAGGCAAACTAACGGTTCATGATGTAATAGGGGACTATCACAAGGCAGACTAGCTACTTAAGCAATGTACATAAGTTTTGATACTTGGGCTCGTACTAAAATAGTACAATGTATTCTCCCCCGTGGGATTTGAAAACAATCATAAAATGTATACGGGGCTATGAAAACTCACCTTAACTGATGATACTGTAATGATGTGAAATGAACAACAATGAACGGTTAGCTGCCTCAACCTAATATGAATGATGAACGATCTAATTTAGATCACCAAATGATGTTATGAATGTCCATGCACATGTTCCTATACCACTCTACTCTTTGGAAAAACACTTGTTGTTATCAAAAATATATATTTTCCAAGACTTAGGAAAATATGGCTATTAGAAAAATAAAACTAGTTGCTATATATACATATATATATATATCGTATGTATCAATGTTAGTGTTGAAATCCTCGTTTTGAAATCCTTGAAATAACGCCTTGTAGTGATAAAAATATACTTGTAATTACTAATACTTCATTAGTTATGAATTTGGGTACTTGGTATTATTTCTAGAAATCTAGAGTTACTACGTAGTTTTAGCGTTATTATTTCTAAAAGCTGTCAAAATAATATTAGTTTTGCCGATATTGAAACGTGAATATCTTTGTCGTTATAAGTCCGTTTTACTTGTTCTTTATATCCACGGTTACGTCTTAGTATGTAGTAATATAATTTGGTAAGCTTGGCTCCTTCGGGTTATGTCTAAAGCTTCTTTTTGTCCGACGAAAAACGTCCAACAACATGCATTTTCAGAAAAATACTTTTCGTCAATAAACTTGCAAGAAATCATAACTTCTTCGTTATAAACTCTTTTTAATCCGTTCTTTCGCCTACGGATTCGTTTTTGAAAGTATTTTCTAAAAATTTTGCCAAAGTTTCCTTTATGTTTACTGATTTTCCTGGATTAATAAAAATGTGACAGAATGTTTATATACTTGTTACAAACCCATTTTTCATGTTCAAAACTAGTTTCAACCTCAACCAAAACTCTTGCAAACTCCACAAAGCTATACTAATCCTACCATACACCTTCTTAGGGTGCCATGGGTTCCTAATGATCACTAAACAAGTTAATTTAACAAGGGAGTACCTAAAACAAATTCTAGGGTTTGTATGTTCAAAAAGTCTACAAAAATAAAGTGGTATAGCTAGTTTGTGCATGAAATTAAGCATGAAAACCATATGATACAAGTGTTAATTAGATGAAAACATGAAAATAAATTTGATAACTCACTTTGAAATAATAGGTGATTAGATGGTGAGAAACCTTGTGTTACTTGTGTTTTTGTTGTAAGATTCTTGATTAGGATGACAAAATGAAAAACTTTTATGCTTTAATTCTTGGAAAATGATCACTTGATCTTGGATTATGGTTTTGGTCGTGGGGTATGAGATGGAAAAGATGAGATGAGAGCTTTTTGATTCATAAATTTGTTAAGTGTTTTGTTTTAGAGGTTTTAGTAGATATACAGGATAAGTTATATAGTATAATACTTGTACATAAATGCCCAAGGTTAAGAAAATGTATAAATTTGGCCTTGTGAGGACTTTAGGGGCCGGCTCATGTGGATGAGGGGGGGGGGGGGTAGTTTTGATTTAATTAGGATTCTAGTGTAGGATTTAGTGTAGATATGTGTTATTAGTTAAAATCGGGTACCGGGTTTGATAGAAATAAATGTTAACAAAGTTAACCGGGACAAAATAAAGTCATAAGAATGATAAAAATATGTTGGGTTCAAGTACTGAGTGTTCGGGTGATTATTGTTTAGTTTTCACGAAAACCGTCGTAATATTTATAAACTCACGTTATAAATAAAATAAATTTCCAAAATACTGGGTAAATGAATGTTATAACTTTTATGATGATAAAATGGATATAAAAATATGTCGGGACCATTGTGGGAATATTTAGATATATTCGTCGTTTATAAACCGGGTGTTAACGTTTATTATAAATACTTATACGTAAAACGTTAAATGTATCAAATATATAAATCTGAAAATCCTAAGAGTGGTATAACATGAAAATGCTGTTATGATGATATGCAGAGTCCTTAGTACTAATGAAATGAATTCGCACCTAAACCAATCCGGTTACGCGAATTTGAATACCCGTAAACTAAATTTACGATGAAATGAGTAATGCAAGTGAATAGTGAAAACTTTTCTGGCAATGAATAGTGTTCAGTGAATAGTAAAATTCTCAAATGTTTCTCAGAATATCAAATTGACCTTGGAAATGATGAATAGTAAAACAATGAATAGTATTTTGATGAATAGTGATTTATGAATAGTAAAATGTCGAAGTTTGGGAAATGTCCTGAAATGGTGAGTTGTGACAATTATCGGCTAAGTATTCGCGGGTTTCATTACTTGGAATCTTAAATTACGAAAAGCGAGAAATGATAGAGTTTATTTAGAAGTTAGATGTTAAACGTGGAGTAGTTGGTTCTCTTTAGAGCTCATGAGAGGTACTTGTGACTTTTTGCTCCAACAAAATTGTTTCACGAAAAATAATAAATAGATGTTCTAGGTTAACTAGTGGTATTTAGGTTTGAGCAATATTTGGTTTTTCATTTTCTTAAAAGAATCTTTGCTTTAGAAGTTGGGTACATATCAAGGACACATCAAAAGCAAAAATGAAAAGTCAAAAGATGATATGTATGTGGTTTTGGAGCTACCCGATAAGCTTCCATTATTGTTGAAAAAGAAAAGTATGAAGAAAAAAATGATGAAAAGAAAAAAAAAATGAAAAAAAATGAAAAAAGTGAAATGTGAAAGTTTGAATGAATAAGAGCTTAAGTGTTATAAAAGTTGTTGGCGCGTGAGGTGCATGTGGATAATTCTGAATTAGTCACATGAAGTGCACGTGTAGTAGTCCGCAACTTATATATGTACCAAATTCCTTGATGTGGACCGAATTTCTAAAGCAGTGGTTCCTGAGAGAAAATAAAAAAACTACTTAGCATTTAAACTTGGTATCTCTATCAGACTAAAAGTTATTGAAACAAGGAAATATGAAGAAATTCATTTCTCAACAAAAGTAAAAAAATCTAGATACATTAAGAAAATGGGAGTAAGAGGTTTTTACAAGTAACTTTTATGAGTAGTGTTAGCATCTAACATATAGATAAGCTATGATCTCGTTTGTACGCTTAGTTTAGGGGCTTGTGAAAAATCAAGGATGACGAATTTTATCCGTATGGTAACTTTTCCATGAGAAGTGTTTCTACTCAATGACCCTAAAAATTATTGCAAAATAATGAAAGTTCAACAAACCGTCACAAGAACAAAGTGAAAAATCCAAAAATAGTAGTGATAAGTAGAATAAGGAATAAAATTGGAAAACGGGGCATTTTCGGGAATAAATGATTTTGTAACTTCTTTTGAACCTCCTTGCTACTTTACAACGTTAGTAGGAAGAGTTATAAAATTATTTATCCCAAAAGCGTGAATTGATCACATTGCGTGAGGACACGACAATATTTTAGTCTGGGGGATTTTGGTGAGTGCTTATTCACTCACTTTTATTCGACTAAAATCGGACCAAAAAGACCAAAAACATACCCAAAATGCCAAATATATGTTGGTTTTTTTGTGTTTTTACATGTGCAGGTACGGATATTGTAGAAATGGACAAAAATCATGGAAAAACGACAACACGAGCACGGGAATGGAAAAAGGTTCAAAAGCCGAGACCGAGGAAGGATTTCTACAAAGTGTATCAAGTTATGCTCATATGTCAAAGTCAACCTTTGAAGAATTGAAGCATGTGAAAAATGGCCCTTGGAATAAAATTTCACAATTTACAAATTTGGTCCTTGGAGATTTGGAAGATTACAAAATTGGTCCTTGAAGATTTCATACTTAACTTACAATAAACAATCCTAGTCCAAGTAACAATACATAAAACCCATGAGCCCAAAACCATAATCACAAGCCCACCATCCTATCCCTGGTACCTGGTATCCATTTCCCACAAATAACCCGATCTACCATCCTTTTCCACCCGCCCCCAATTGTTACTATTCACACAGCCCTAATTCACTATAACCTCAAATTAAGAAAGATTAATCTTTAGCTTACGTGAACATTTTTTTAGCTTATTGTAATTTTCTCAGCTTTCAAATTGTACTCAATTCCAGTTTTTAATAGAATTCTAGTTTTCATTCAATTTTTGTCATTTAAATTTCAAGCAATTTACTATACTGCTTATATAAGCTCATTCAAGCTCCTTGATAGCTTGTGGTGAGTTTTGATACATAATTTCTGCTTTAAATTTGGTTAAATAGTTTTGGTCAACGATAGTCAAACAAAATTTCATAGTGAAGATTCTGGGTTTACTATTATTTAATTAATGATCCTGAGTTGGTGAATTAGCCTATCCAAAAGATAGGCTGTGATCAAATGAAACCTCTGTTCAGCCGAGGTTGGAATTGCAATTCTCATTTAAATGCATTAGAACTTGTTCATTTAGTTTAAATCTGCTTAGTGTTGTTAATTTTAGTCTATTATTACTTGTTGAATGCTTTGGGTTGTTAATGCTTCATTTCTATTGTTGGAATTTATTGGTGGTTTAGCTTAGTTAATTGTTTTTACATCTGTTTTAGTCTCTAGATAATCAAATATTGGTTTGATTCTGCATCTAGTAGTGTTATTTGACAGTTATAGGGTCGTTTGGTTTAAGCTTTGATCATGTGCTCTAGTTGTTTCTAGGTGCTAATTATAGTTTACACAGATCTCATAAGATGCATGTAGGTTAGTTTAATCATAAAATTCAGTGTTCTTACCTCAAATAGTCAAAATCATGTTTAATTTTTATTCTAACATACATGGTTAGGATTTAACTTGCATTATCATCAATCTAGGTGTAATATTTGTTATTATAGCTTAAACTAGTTTTAGTTCAGCTTATAATCTCATTTTAAATCATTTAGACACAATCAAAGTTCATGTTAGTCAAAGTTAGTGTAAATTGAAAAAAGTCAAAAATACAAAAAACATTTTAAATTCATTTTTGTTTTTATTTTTCATTTCTTTATTTCTTAATCATATCAGTTGAAACTTGTTGCTTTGAAAAGCTTGTCAGTTTGTGATATTCAGGATATTTTTAGAATAATTTTTGGAATTTTCCTTATAAGCTTTTCATAAGCTCAAAAGCTCCCTCTTAGGCCTGTATCTCCCCTGCACCTACTGTCTCAGCAGCCCTTTAGCAGATTTTTGGTTAGTTTAGTGCTTTTTGCTTCTTCAAATCTGCTTATTTTGGATTCCCTATTGCTTATTTGGACTCACAATTAGTACCTTTAGCTTATTGTTCCATTAGTGTACCCTGTAGCAAGTTTATGAGTCATAACTGCTGGTGCAATTTGTGTTCATGCTGTCACATTTAGAATTAAATTTAAGTGATTAAATGGATTTGAAATGGAGTGAAATTTTTTATGGTGAAAGTTCATAGTGATAGCTTGAGATATCAGTGCTTAATCCTCAATTGTGAGCTTGTTTGCATAAGCTAAATTTGTCCCTCAATAAGCTGTGTATTCATATTTTCTAATCAGTTTGCTTGTTAGAAAGTTGATCCAAAAATAGCCCCATTGGCCTGCTTGTACCCTGCTCCTGGATTTCTGTCCCAACAGCCATTTACTAAGTTTCTCTCATAAGCTCATTTTAGCTGGTATTTGTTTTCTTTGGTAGCCTATAGCTTAAGCTTTTCATTTCTGAGCTTTGATTTCGCTTAGGAGCCTCTTCATTAGTTATTTTGCAGCCTGCTAGTTCACCTTGAGGTCTGTTTAGATTAATTGATGACCATCCTTGCTTATTATTCATTGTGAGCTTAATTGATTGTTATAATTTGAATTATTTGAATTGGACTGTTAAGGTTAGAAGGAAGTTAGTTTAAGCTGGTAAAAGCTAGGTTGAGTTTATTGAAATTCTAGTATAGCTTATAGGTCTAGATAGAATAGTTGTTAAATTGTGAAATTTTTGTTTTTAGTGCTTGTGGTAACTGTTAGGAGTTTTAGCTTCTCCAGAGCTTATTGTAGGTTTTCAAAAAAATTGTTTTTGTAAAAAGATTTCATTTCTAGTTCAGCTTTAAGTTTTTAAAAGAAAATTTTCTAAAATAATAAGTTTTACAAAAAGAGGGTGCCAGGGTCCGAACCATGGTCACCAGTCTTTGCAAACCTCAACACCACTGCGCCCTTGGGTCTTATTTTGTAATACAAATCTCCCTTATTTCCTTTATAGTGTTCTTCTATTTTCTATTTTAGCTTAATAAGATCTGTTTTAGCTTTTTATTAGCCTCTTCAATATAATTTTTCTGTTTTTATAATTTTCTAAAGTTTGTTATAGTATAAACTAATTTCTGAAAAAGTTTCAAAATTTCCAAGTTATTTTTCTATTTTTCGTAATTAAATTTCTTTAAAATAGTTTTTAAATCATAATAATTAAATATAAATTCGAAAAAATATTTTTCTTTTTCCCGTAATTTTATTTTATCGTTTAGAATGTAGGATAATCATTTTTATGCCCGTAGGATTAGTATTGCTTAGATTTCGTGTTTTATTTCGCGCTCGTACGTCGTTTTTAAATATTTTTCGCGTTTTTAGAATAGGTTGCGTTTTAAGTATAGATTACTTTGTGTTATTGTTTCTTGTGCTTTATTATATGCTTTTTAGTTTCATTTCATTTTCCGTAGTTACAAATTCCATCAAATCACTTTTGACCACTATTCACTTCACGAATCACGAACCGAAATCACGATTTCATTCAACCTTCGTTGGGAGAACGACCCGGGGAAATACTTTCACCGGTATTTCTTCGGAATACTTAATCTCTAAATCTACATCTAATCAATAAAAACGTAAGAAAAACAGACAAAAACGTATAAAAAGGTGAAAAACGTACAAAAAGGGATAAAAACGTAAGAAAATGTATAAAAACGATTAATAACGTATGACAACTTAAGAAAAATGGAAGAAAACGTACGTAAATGTATAAAAAGAAAAGAAAAATAGACGAACACGTATAAAAACGGTCAAAATTGTATAAAAAAGGAGGAAAACGGATAAAAACGTTAGGAAACGTATAAAACCCTAAGAAAATGGACAAAACGTATAAAAATGGTCAAAACGTTTAAATAAGGACGAAAACGGATAAAAATGTAAGAAAACGTATAAAAATGGATAATAACATATGACAACTTAAGAAAAACCTAAGAAAACGTATAAAACGTAAGAAAAACGGACGAAAACGTATAAAACAGACGAAAGCGGATAAAAACATAAGAAAACGGATAAAAACGGATAATAACATATGACAACTTAAGAAAAACGAAAGAAAACGTATAAAAGCGGTCAAAAACGTTTAAAAACGGACAAAAATAGATAAAAACGTATAAAAATGGATAATAACGTATGATAACTTAAGAAAAACGGAAGAAAACGTACAAAGACGTATAAAATGTCAAAACATATAAAAATGGACGAAAACGGATAAAAACGCAAAAAAATGTATCAAAACGGATAAAAATATATGGCAACTTAAGAAAAATGGAAGAAACGTATAAAAATAGATAAAAATGTAAAAATGTAAAAAAAAAAAACAGACGAAAGCGTATAAAAATGGTCAAAAACGTATAAAAACGGACGAAAACGGATAAAAACGTATGAAGACAAGTAAAAACATATGAAAACTTTAAATTGTAAACAGCCGCTATTATTAAAGATAAATGATGCAACGATATTTAACCAAATGGGCAAACGTGTAAATTATAACGGAACTCACTTAACACCAGTTAAACTAAAGGACCAGTGGTGTTATTTGTTTACCAACTTAAGGACTACCAGTGCAACTTCAAACTTCGAGGGACGAAGGTTGTTACTTTTGACACACCACAGGGACCATCCATGTAATTTACTCTTATATAAATAACATCTTTGTAGTTTTATGCATTGAATATATTTTTTGGCTCCGAAAAAATTTGGGGCGACAAAAACTGGGCGTGGGCGGTCGGCCACCCTCAAGAACGGCCCTGGATGCAATGGCAGACACACAAATTTGTCACAAGGTATGCACTGTTATATAGAAATTTGAAATGGGTATGCACTTAGTGTTAAACTTTGAAATATGTAAAGAAAAAAAATTGTTTTTACACTAGTGATGATGATTTTTAGGTATGCACGTCGCCTTAAGTATGTCCGTCCCTGCCTTTCAAAAAAAAAAAAGTATGCCCGTCCCTGCCTGGATAATAGCACGCACCAAACCTCATTGTTAAAGCTTTAGAATACAATTTTGACATAATCCTGTTAGAAATGATAGACTGTAAACCACAACATATATTGAAAAAGGTTTCTGGCGATATGATGAATGAGTATGTTTGATATATTGACAGAGCAAAGTAATTTACAAGAAAGATTTGGTATCAACCGGCATTTTAGGGCAATACTTTTCATTAAAAAAATCGAAATCATTTGTGACAAACGATAATTTTTGAACTTGTTTTAATAATAAATTTCATTTATTATTATTACCTATTACATATTTTTGAGCTTTTTGGACATCATTTGAACCGAAAACGAGAGATTTTCTCGTGAGACGCAAAAAACGACTTTTAACGCGTATCGAAACTAGATCGGGCATGGTCTAAATTAAATTAAAATATTACGGCTCTATTAGAGTTATTATTATTACTTTTATTTTTGTCATGATATTCATTTTTATATATTTGCATAAAATGCATACTTTTTGCATTTTCATTACCTTTCTATCCAACTAATACCATTATACATACACAATACTCAAAAATTTTAAAATAATTTTACCCCTTCCTTTTGTCTTTGGCCGATTCTTGCACCATACGATAATTTTGTCATTTTATCCAACCATCTAGTACCCTTTTGTCTCACATTATCACCTTGTCTTGACTTGAAACAAACTAGTACCATGTACACTTACATCTTACACTTACGTCTTACATATTTTAGCACCATATTATGTACATTTTGTCTTGCCCAATATTTGAATCCCACTTCACATGGGTCTTATGTTGCTACATGTAACTAATTAAAGTACTATTAGGCCCCATGTCCTACGCCTCTTAATATATAGCTAAGTACTAACCTTATAATTCTCAACCATAATTGTTTTATTGTCCAAACTTAACAAACACCTAATGTACTTCTCAAATAAGCTTAACCTCATTACCATTATTTCCCATATAAATACCAAACTAATACTTATCACTTCATTCTTAATACAAAATCACCAACTCTTGTTGCCGTCACACACCACAAATACCCACATGCTCATTTGTTTTGTATTGTAAATGCTTTGATCATCTCCTAAGTTTCAACTAATAAGTTAGAATCATGACATCTCCCTCCCCCTTGTCTCATATATGACGCCAAAATGTGGTCTCCCCATCAAAGTCTGAAATTTACCAATCCAAGTTAAACACTCATAGTACTCTTGGGGTTTTAGTTTTGGTGCCATACTTGAGTTTTAGATTATAAAAACTATGTCAACAAATTTCAACTAATGCAAACAAAGTGATTTCCCCACCTTGTGTCATCCAACTTGGCGTCACCCAAGATGACATCTCAGCCACTCAACATTTTGCCCAAAATGGTTAAACATCTTTGGTCCTATATAATTTCTAGTTTGGTAACACACGCACATGAGACACTATAAAGACCAAGTCAAATGGCACTCTTAATTACTCACCAACTCAAAATATAAAATTCCTCCTTGTTTCTTTCTGTGATGACCATCGATCTCCACACAAAAGCATACAAATTTCACAAACTTGAGAATTGGATACGATACTAGGAGCTAATTTGGGTTATTTGTGTTATTTATTTTGGGTAATAACTTATCACTTGGGTTGTTCTTGCATTAGTCCTCTTTTCTCAATAAACTTTTGTAAGTCTTTTAATTCCTACACTTTTACATATTATTTTCATCATGATTGCATTTATTTTAAGTCACCATATATGTTTGTGCAAGTATTTCAAGTTTTAAAAAGATTACTAACTAGTAACATGAATTTATATGTACAGATTATACTTTTTAGTGTTCCTACATAATATATTGTGTCTCTACATAATTGTTTCATATTTTCGTATAATTGGTACTTGTGAGGAATCATTGGAAGAGAGTAGGACATGTCGAGTGTTGCAACATTGTGGTAAAATATATAGCTTAAAAAATGAAAAACACATCTTTGGACACGGCTGTCCCCAAAACAGAAAATATGGGTAAATGAGTTCATGTTTTTCAGTAGGAAAAATAGAAAATAGACTTTATAACGAAATCATGGTCGCTTGAATGGGCAAAAATTAGACTTAAAATGAGGAAGTTATACTATTTTGAAAATTTTGGCGCAAACTATATTTTCTTACAAAAACTACGCTAATAGTGAAATTAAGTTTTAACAAACTAGAAGTGGTTTTCAAAATCTTTAGTACCGAGATAGACAAAAATGGGAAAAATCAAGATTTACGATCGGGCCATGCCAAATTTTCACTAGAAAAATAACGCTTAGACTATTTTTGTAAAAATAGCTATACTTAGAATAAATGTGTATTTTTCCTAAGAAGTGTCAAAGTAGTTAAAATTGATTTTTAAAACTAATAAATAATAATTATTTGTAGAGCTCGACTAAAAGACGAAAACTGACGAAAAGACAAAATATTTTCTTTTAACTTATAGATCACAAGCACAACATGTCATGGTGATACAAAGATTTCAAAACACTCATTGCATTCTCACATTTCGTAGAACACCGTTAGAAGTTAAACCCACACTTAACTAGGTCGCCGTTCGAAGTCGTTACCTTTCGTTGCCTGACTTATTCGTTACCAAATTACCTGAGGTGAGTTCTCGTAGCCCCACTTTTTATATATTTTTCTTGGGGGAAAATGGTACTCAATGCTTTTAAATCGTTTTCATGCTGTGACTAAATGTTTTCATGCTTTGTTTTGGACAATTATGTGCGTTTGATTTCAATTATATGCTATGTGGTATACTATTACGTTTGCAAGCATGCGCTACTGTTTAACTCCGTATGGGGCCGAAGCATAGGATAGTACTATCCGGGGTCGCTCCCCGCTATTATTTATTTGTGTGACATCTTGGCAGGTTCAGTTTAGCGCTATTAAAACTTTTCTTTCATTTCATGCTATAATTGCTTATCTCTCTCACTATTGTCCTACCTAATATCGTTCACAGCTTCGTGGTTCACTTTCAAACCTACGAGCTCACCAACATTATGTTGAAGTTTTCTAGTACCATTTTCAGGTGGATCATTATAAAGGTATTTGAAGGCACGTTTATTGGAGTCAGACTGTTTGTCGTGTTGCTACTATGTTTTCAAGACAACAATATTTCAAAAGAGACATGCTTTTATATCACTTTGAGACAAGGATTGCTTTGTAAAGGTTGTAAACTATTGTCGTAAAAGTTTTAAGGTACGAATCTATGATGTTAAGCAATGTGCCTTTCTTCGTTACACCTCGTGTTTCCGCCTTAGACGGGGTGTGACAGAATGGTATCAGAGCCTAAGGTTATAGAGAATACCGGTTTTTCTAAAATAAAAACCTAAACTATAACCAGACTAAAGTTTTTATAAAACCCCAAACATGGTACGAGTTGATTTGCCCGATTATTCTATTGTTTTTCCTAAATTATGCATAGCCTGATCAACTATGCTTAATTCAGGAGCGATCATGATGTAATGGGGGGTAGTTACCTTAGATCGTGTTTGGTTGGAGTCGTAGTCTAGATCACCTGAAAATGCATTGGACTATGTATGTGCATCTGCCTTACGTGTTATGTTGTTATTTGAGTTGATATGACATGGGTTGAGTTAGAGTATTTCATGTACCATTCCCTATACTCGTACGCTTAATATTAGTTATCCTCATACGCAAACAAAACTCATACTATATATTTTTGCTAAATATATATAGCGATACGTTATTTTGAAAACGTTATTTTGGGTAAACTATTTTGGAAACGTTATTTTTGATACGCTATACAATTTTGAATACTATTTTGGACGGTCAACATTGGTCTTGCTATTTTGAAAATGCATTATATTGATATGGTATTTTGGGGAACTATTTTGGGACATACTATTTTGGAAACGTTATTTTGGATTACTATTCGAAAGCTATTTTGGAAACATGATTACCTTAGTATTGCCCTATGCCATTATGTCACATGCCTTGTTCCCCAACATTATTTCCCTGATTAGCAAGTCTGACCACACCACATTAAAAGCCGATGAGTTGGATGACATCATTAGTTGCCTTAGGAAGCAACCCACATGTCAAAACGGATACCTTAATGGTTTAGTTGTACGATTAGGACCTTGGATATTGCAAGCGGGTTGATAGAACCCATGAGAAGATAGTGACCTTAAGCGTGTTAATTGAGTTGTTTGTGTTGACCATGATAGCGATGTTCGCCTTAGTGTGTCGTGTTCCGAAGGTGGTACTAGTTAGATAATTTAAATATTGTTGGTCAAAAATTTTTTTTTTATTGTGCGAATGAAAGATTTTCTTGCGAACTTTATACAACATGTTGAGCTGGCAATCCTTTTTAATTGGACCGTGTTATAATGTTTCTTCAAAACCAAATTTTGTTGATAGTGGAAATTGCCTTAAAATACTTAGAATAATTTGCTGATTTTCAAAAAGGGTCGGTTCGCTTTGGGATAAAAATCATATTAAATATTCGTCCCAGACGTAATCTAAAAAAAAAAAAAAAAAAAAACCTAAAACTATTATTAAACTTTTTGGTAGTCATATATTTTCACAAGAGTATAGTAGTTGAAAACTTCAAACGATGTTGCTTCAACATATATTTATGGTCAAATTCTTTAAAAATTTCCAAAACCATGCCTCCAAGAGGGAACACGCACCAATCATGTACAAACCTCGAGAAGCAATCACAATGCCTACATATTAGGTGACCTTAGAAGTGAATCAAACACCTCTGTCCGAGACTGTCGGTAGCAATGCATCGTGCCTTGACTCTATTCCTTCGAAGCACAACCTTCCTACTCATTCTACAAGATAATATTCTCATGATGATCGAAGCGCGTTGCACTAAACAATTAGTGTTACTCAAGAGACAACATATCCTTTTTCAGAGTCCTAGATAGGTTAGTCACATTAGGACATGATTTCACTCTTATATTTGGATATCAAGAAGTTGCACTGAACCATAAGATCTTTGGCGTTCACTTGTAGCAAGACTAACACCTCTCGACGTAGTACCCGCTTGGCAACAATTTTGAGTCATTATATACTTTGGTCCTGCCTAGAGGAATTGAGCACTTAGATGTAAGAACCTTGCCCAATATTGATCTTCAAGCGTTCCGGATCATTGACACCAAGTTCTGCCTATAAGCCTCTTGATTCATAAGAACATCGTCTTTAACTGTTCATGCATACCTGACGACACGTTCTTCCCTGGTGTTTTCACACCAATGGCCCTTCCCTCAAAAGTCTTATACTCGATGTGAGGCTATTAATGACCTCTATCTTCATTAATCGATCTCTATTGGATTCTACTCATTCCTTCCAGATGATTACGCCAACAAACTTTTCCTTCATGATATTATTTCCAAACTACGATTGAACTCCGTGCCACGTGTTGAGTATTCCTCCTTACTTCCTCCAACTGCTGTGGAAAAACTTTCTTCATATTAGGGAGCCTTCATCCTACTCCTTCAATCTTCGTAGTCGACGATCGTTCTTTCATTTAGAGATGTAGCCTTAATAATTTTCCAATCCCGCATGATTTTTTTCCCTCGACTTTTGGTCAACAACTCCCTCCCAATAGCCACATCAAATTCACCTGACTACACTGTAATCCATTCCACCAGATTTTCTCCTCATCAATGCCACTAAGAATACCATCAATGATTCCTTCAGTAAAATCTTTCTCTATCCGCAATTTTTTTTCCAGCTAACATTCCATTTAATTCCTTTGATCCATGACTCACGCGACGACATGAAGAAATCGCAAAGCATCTTTTAGCACCAGATGTCAGATGGAAGCAAGTATGTTACAGACGAGGAAGATACAGATACAACACCCAGTGCTACCCTTACTTCCTCATTTGCTTTAGCTCATCGTTTCCTTAGATTCTCCATTTTTCTTGACATGTTGATCTTCCCGATAACGACCTGATCGACTACACTAGTATCGAGTGATCGTGCCAAATCTATGCCGTCATACCCTATTTACACTTCATTTTATATAAGAAAGCCTAACTTTAAGTGACTTGCACTCATTTTTGTTACATTAGCTCTCTCTACTGCAAGTACGAATCCTTAGAGGTGAAATTCTAACAAACCATTTTGGATCTTGATGAAGACCGGATAGAGAATGATTGATCTTCCTTTTCTTGACGGACACTCGATGTTTTGCGGGACATCATAACGGTGAAGATTCTTTACGGAACTAATTTAGTTTGTCGTGTCAAGCTTAGAAAACCTCCTTTAAAGCCTGTGTATGTGACCTTGCAGACAAAACTTCTTCCTATCGCCATTACCGATTTTCTCTAATTGACACAACTACCTCGACAATATCTCTGATCTTCTTCGCTAATCTCACCAATTTTAGCCGTAGGTACCTATTCGTTTGTTATGAGCAATTACTGGACTGAGCCAAATCATCGAAGAAGTTAAATCCCTCTTTCTCAACGACTTGCTACGTAGCCTAATCTCATGACAGTTCTTGTTTGATGGGTTGCAAGATTAATCTAAAAATAAGTTGATACTTAGTTTAAGGCTTTGATAATTTTGCTAGAAGACGGAAAAGCTTATTCCATCGAATTTGGCCACCTGACAGTTACCTTTGACTGCCTGTCTCATTTCACTCAGAGGTACCAATTTGGATTAAGCTGTCATAGGTTACAGCTTTTAGTAGTATCTACCCTTGTCACATAAGTTACGACTGCGACATTGGAGCCCTGATTTAAATTCTAGTTCTCTTGTCATGACTCAAACCTTCGTTAGGTTCTATGTACATGCGCTGGTCTATTTCAGTAAGAGCAGACATAATTATTGATTCTAACATAGTGGACTATGTCGTTTACAACAGACTAGCAGTTCCACCAACAAAATTTGTCACCTTGATCTACAAACATCGTCTGGAAATTAGTGGTTAACACCTAAGGAATTATAAGTAATGCTTAGTTGGTGATCAACTAGTTATCACTCAATAAGGTGTCAGCTTGAAGATTTATTTCGTGATTGTCGGAGAGCCAAGAAACCCTCACAAAGGAAGTTGAGCAACTTAGATTAGACAAGATTCCAATTATAATTTATTTGAGCTTAGTCCGTGGACATTAGTTACTTGGGAACAAAAGGACCAGCCGAAACTTAAGTACCCACACTTTTTGGCAATGGTACTAGCTGAATTTTGAGGACAAAATTCCGTTAACGGGGATGTACTGTAGCAACCGGCATTTTAGGGCAATACTTTTCATTAAAAAAATCGAAATCATTTGTGACAAACGATAATTTTTGAACTTGTTTTAATAATAAATTTCATTTATTATTATTACTTATTACATATTTTTGAGCTTTTTGGACATCATTTGAACCGAAAACGAGAGATTTTCTCGTGAGACGCAAAAAACGACTTTTAACACGTATCGAAACTAGATCGGGCATGGTCTAAATTAAATTAAAATATTACGGCTCTATTAGAGTTATTATTATTACTTTTATTTTTGTCATGATATTCATTTTTATATATTTGCATAAAATGCATACTTTTTGCATTTTCATTACCTTTCTATCCAACTAATACCATTATACATACACAATACTCAAAAATTTTAAAATAATTTTACCCCTTCCTTTTGTCTTTGGCCGATTCTTGCACCATACGATAATTTTGTCATTTTATCCAACCATCTAGTACCCTTTTGTTTCACATTATCACCTTGTCTTGACTTGAAACAAACTAGTACCATGTACACTTACATCTTACACTTACGTCTTACATATTTTAGCACCATATTATGTACATTTTGTCTTGCCCAATATTTGAATCCCACTTCACATGGGTCTTTTGTTGCTACATGTAACTAATTAAAGTACTATTAGGCCCCATGTCCTACGCCTCTTAATATATAGCTAAGTACTAACCTTATAATTCTCAACCATAATTGTTTTATTGTCCAAACTTAACAAACACCTAATGTACTTCACAAATAAGCTTAACCTCATTACCATTATTTCCCATATAAATACCAAACTAATACTTATCACTTCATTCTTAATACAAAATCACCAACTCTTGTTGCCGTCACACACCACAAATACCCACATGCTCATTTGTTTTGTATTGTAAATGCTTTGATCATCTCCTAAGTTTCAACTAATAAGTTAGAATCATGACATCTCCCTCCCCCTTGTCTCATATATGACGCCAAAATGTGGTCTCCCCATCAAAGTCTGAAATTTACCAATCCAAGTTAAACACTCATAGTACTCTTGGGGTTTTAGTTTTGGTGCCATACTTGAGTTTTAGATTATAAAAACTATGTCAACAAATTTCAACTAATGCAAACAAAGTGATTTCCCCACCTTGTGTCATCCAACTTGGCGTCACCCAAGATGACATCTCAGCCACTCAACATTTTGCCCAAAATGGTTAAACATCTTTGGTCCTATATAATTTCTAGTTTGGTAACACACGCACATGAGACACTATAAAGACCAAGTCAAATGGCACTCTTAATTACTCACCAACTCAAAATATAAAATTCCTCCTTGTTTCTTTCTGTGATGACCATCGATCTCCACACAAAAGCATACAAATTTCACAAACTTGAGAATTGGATACGATACTAGGAGCTAATTTGGGTTATTTGTGTTATTTATTTTGGGTAATAACTTATCACTTGGGTTGTTCTTGCATTAGTCCTCTTTTCTCAATAAACTTTTGTAAGTCTTTTAATTCCTACACTTTTACATATTATTTTCATCATGATTGCATTTATTTTAAGTCACCATATATGTTTGTGCAAGTATTTCAAGTTTTAAAAAGATTACTAACTAGTAACATGAATTTATATGTACAGATTATACTTTTTAGTGTTCCTACATAATATATTGTGTCTCTACATAATTGTTTCATATTTTCGTATAATTGGTACTTGTGAGGAATCATTGGAAGAGAGTAGGACATGTCGAGTGTTGCAACATTGTGGTAAAATATATAGCTTAAAAAATGAAAAACACATCTTTGGACACGGCTGTCCCCAAAACAGAAAATATGGGTAAATGAGTTCATGCTTTTCAGTAGGAAAAATAGAAAATAGACTTTATAACGAAATCATGGTCGCTTGAATGGGCAAAAATTAGACTTAAAATGAGGAAGTTATACTATTTTGAAAATTTCGGCGCAAACTATATTTTCTTACAAAAACTACGCTAATAGTGAAATTAAGTTTTTACAAACTAGAAGTGGTTTTCAAAATCTTTAGTACCGAGATAGACAAAAATGGGAAAAATCAAGATTTACGATCGGGCCATGCCAAATTTTCACTAGAAAAATAACGCTTAGACTATTTTTGTAAAAATAGCTATACTTAGAATAAATGTGTATTTTTCCTAAGAAGTGTCAAAGTAGTTAAAATTGATTTTTAAAACTAATAAATAATAATTATTTGTAGAGCTCGACTAAAAGACGAAAACTGATGAAAAGACAAAATATTTTCTTTTAACTTATAAATCACAAGCACAACATGTCATGGTGATACAAAGATTTCAAAACACTCATTGCATTCTCACATTTCGTAGAACACCGTTAGAAGTTAAACCCACACTTAACTAGGTCGCCGTTCGAAGTCGTTACCTTTCGTTGCCTGACTTATTCGTTACCAAATTACCTGAGGTGAGTTCTCGTAGCCCCACTTTTTATATATTTTTCTTGGGGGAAAATGGTACTCAATGCTTTTAAATCGTTTTCATGCTGTGACTAAATGTTTTCATGCTTTGTTTTGGACAATTATGTGCGTTTGCTTTCAATTATATGCTATGTGGTATACTATTACGTTTGCAAGCATGCGCTACTGTTTAACTCCGTATGGGGCCGAAGCATAGGATAGTACTATCCGGGGTCGCTCCCCGCTATTATTTATTTGTGTGACATCTTGGCAGGTTCAGTTTAGCGCTATTAAAACTTTTCTTTCATTTCATGCTATAATTGCTTATCTCTCTCACTATTGTCCTACCTAATATCGTTCACAGCTTCGTGGTTCACTTTCAAACCTACGAGCTCACCAACATTATGTTGAAGTTTTCTAGTACCATTTTCAGGTGGATCATTATAAAGGTATTTGAAGGCACGTTTATTGGAGTCAGACTGTTTGTCGTGTTGCTACTATGTTTTCAAGACAACAATATTTCAAAAGAGACATGCTTTTATATCACTTTGAGACAAGGATTGCTTTGTAAAGGTTGTAAACTATTGTCGTAAAAGTTTTAAGGTACGAATCTATGATGTTAAGCAATGTGCCTTTCTTCGTTACACCTCGTGTTTCCGCCTTAGACGGGGTGTGACATATATATATATATATATATATATATATATATATATATATATATATATATATATATAAATTCTTTATCTACAGAACTAACAATAAGTAACAAAAGAATGTGGGAGCCTAGCTATATCACAGTTATGTGCATTACAGGACACTGATTTTAGCTCTAGCATGACCTTGAGACACCTGGAACTGCTCGGTGATGCCGAAATGTGCCATCAGTAGCCAAACATGAGTCAAAAACTCGCCCCCTTTTCTAAGCTGTTGCTCGTGGTGAAATCCTCTGCAGTGAGTAGCAGCAAAAGCTAAGATCTCGATCCATACTTGACTCATGACTTTCCACATACGCTCTTTTTCCATCTTTTTCAAAGATAACGTTAGCCTGCAACCATCAAACAGTGCAGATTTGCATTGATCCCCCTTCACTTTACTAGGCAGCACTTCAAGAGAATCAACTTCCAGCAGCTTTAGACATGCTTCAACTTTTTCGGTAATAAGACCTTTTTCTTTGAAAAAACGCATTGCTTCAGCACAGGTGTCGCGATACCTGATCATGCAATACCTATTGGCAACATCACAGGGTATGTCACAAGAAGATACATCAGATAGTCAGATATGTGCTTGCTATCCGTGCGACATATATCAATATCAGAACCTTCTTGATTGCCAACATCTGAATAATAGCAAAGAGTGGTAGGAATGTGCCATATAAGAATGCTTTGATCAAATTCAACTTCATTGACACTCCATAGAAAAGCGTCATACTCATTCTTTTGTAGCGAAAAACTACCTTTATGAGTACATAACTCATTCAGATTTGAGTTGACAACCATATACTCGCGAAACTGAGAGTAAATTAATTCATTTAGGTTGTCAGAAACTTCGCTGTATGTCTTGTAACGATGTTGTTCGCGAACCTTATCTATTTTTAAAAATATTTGAGTTTTTAAGAAACAAGCGGGTCTCTTATTAAGGGCAACACTAAGCAGGTCAAACTGTGCAATGGAACCAGACCACCTTTGTTTATTCGGTTGCTTTAAGAATGGGAATATGAGGATTTTTCGAGTGAGGTTTTGTTGGATCAACCAATGATCTATCCAATCAGAGCACAGCATGGTTATTACCGCAAAGATTTCCATTATCAATGCAGTACTGAGTAATAGGCAAGTAATGACAATGTCAATTAAGTGGTAATCGTTGATATTACAAATAAAATGGAAGCCCAAAAGTACTAGAAGGACAAAAATGTTAGTAATGCGAAACAAAAGCCCGTTAAATGTATAAACGACATTAGCCTTGTTGTAAAGCATGTCAAACACAAATCCAAGTTCAATCTCGACAGCACGGAAAGCATTGCTTGATGCAAGATGGCGGAAGTAGGATTGACTATATTCTCTATCCTCAAAAGTAAGGATGAGATCAACAAATAGACGTTAGAATGTTTGAAATAGTTTATAAGCTTCAGATATCTCTTTACCTTCTTCAGGATATAAAAGAACATTGATTGTATGGGAGAGTTCAGCGACCTCCTCCACGTTTACATCAAACCCTTGTGACTTTTTTAACTGGTAATCCTCCATAAACTTAGGATAATTGGGACCTGCGTCAGGAGGACCAAGCATTGAGTCACGAAGGTTCTCAGTGTTTGCTAACCATAGAGCCTTAACACGTTCAAAACACTTGATGAAACCGGCTAAGTAAACCAATACACTTAGTTTAGGGAGATCAGAACAGCCTGGCCAGGACAAGAAGAATATATAAAGGGCCACTACAAACTGAAACACAATCTCAACAAAGTGTCTTAACGAAAGCTCATTATCTTCCAATGCAAAGGCGGTAATAGAATCTGGACCACCAAGGTGAAGGAGGAGAAAAGGTGCCCAAAAGAACATGAGTTCACTTGTGTTTTGTTTGTGAACATTTTCCGAACTGAAATGAGAGGTGTTGTTGCATACGTCTAAGGCGGTTCGGGTAATAACACCAAGCGCTGCTGATGCAACAGCTAATTCTAAGAAGTAGGCAAACCAGAGAGCCATTCTAACTAGTGTTCTTGGGTTGTATTTCCGAACATTTCCTAGTAGACTTAAGGTGATCTGTGAAACAAGACTGATCACAATAAGTCCACGTAGGGCCCACTCGTTCCACATATGCTTAACGTCATCAGGAACCACTAGGAATAGCTTTCTGTTATCTGAAAGCGTAATCAAACCTATAACTGGAAAGAAGTTAAAACAGAACATTAACACAGAAAGAACATTGATATAGAGGAAAAAAAGAGCATGGATCAATTAGGATGTTGGTAGGGAAATGTATATTGTGAGGTTATGGTCTTGGTGCAATTATGGGTGAATTGGAGTATGCAAACTATGGGTTGGTTTGCTACTTTGCTGCTACAAATTAGTCTGATGGCTTCATTTCATGTAGCATAGGTTGTATGAATTTGGTATGGAATGTCTGTTAGAGACTTATGTTTGTTGTCTGAGATCTTGTTGTGAATGTAATGATTGTTTAGCATATTTCACTGAATGGGCATGTCCATTGCAGTTGAATTCTTGTTGTAAAAGTTTGATGTTAATAAAATATTTCACCCTTTTGCACAAAAAAAAAAAAAAAAAAAAAAAAAAAAAAAAAAAAAAAAAAAAGCATGGATCAAACCTATAATTAAGGTTGTTACCATATGCCAAATCGAAAGTAACAGAACAAAGTAAATTATAAGTTTTACCAATGGGCATCATCTTCCTTCCAGATTCTTGAATTAAAGTGGTTATAACTGTGTTTCCTGAAGTTTCTTGAAGGAAGATGATGCCCATTGGTAAAACTTATAATTTAACCAGCAATAGTCTTTTTAATAGTTTTAGGTAAGACCCACATGATGACGTCATTCTACAAAAGTCTTCTCTCTTGTAAATTTCTTCCTAATTACATCTTGTTGACTTAATCAATTAAGATATCAATCTTATTGCTTGAAGTTTCTTGAACTCAGGTTGAACATTTTAGACATGAAAGCATCAATTTACTCGTATATTATATGAAATTGCCAGTTGAAATGAACGAAACTTCACTTAATAAACTTCTTCAATTAGCAAAAGTGGCACTATGTTCCATAAGTGCAGCATGCTACAATTTGATCATGTCTTCTCTGCGCACCACATCTAAGTAATGTCGGGTAGCAAAACTTGAGTATGCTAGCATTATAAGGGTGTGTAATAACTGTTTCCTATAAAGGCTTATTGGTTGTTTGCCTAGAAATTTTAAGTTTTTTTAGAGGAAGACATGGGACCTGATAAAATAACTCATATCCAACTCATGTCTGTTATGTTAAAATTACCAATCTTATTCATCAACTAGCATATTTGTTTCGACGATGCTCTCACGTTCTCTTTAAAAATGCATATTAGCCTACATAACAGTCAACCATATCTAGTCCTGGCATTTCTCCCAACTAGCTAGTTATAAAAAGTTAAGCTTAATGAAGAGCTGCAAAACTGGACTACATAAATATGATCAGTAAACTATACTTCAACTGGCAGGCAAGAATGTAGTCTCGACAAGCATTGTCGATAATCTTTTCCAGAGATGTAAACTGCAGCAAGGCTTATAATCTTACAATATACATAGCAACTTCAAAACAAAATACAAGTTTCTTAACTGCAACCACACATCAGCGGTTAATACTCTCACATAAATGGTGCTTGTCCCATGTACAAAGAAGGTGAAGACCAATGATAAGGGTAAGGTAATCTTGGAATAGAACCAGTGGTTAATACTCACATAAATGGTAAAAGATGTAATTTTGGGAACGGGTTGAAATCTGACCCGTATGTAAATGGGTCGAAATACATGTAGCATGTCTAGGCAGCTACCTCAAGGAACTGATCTTAAGCTATCAGTGCAACGAAGAACAGATGAAGAAGGCAGGTATCAAAGAAGAGCGTTTTCAGCAATCAAAACAAATGTCAAGTTTTTCCAGCAAAAAATTTACATGTTGTCTCAATTGTTGGTTGAGCTGGTACTGGAAAGAGCACACTTTCCAAAGACGGTGCATGTTTTAACATGATACCATACCTGTCACGTAATTGCTACGATATTAATTTCCAAAGACATAAACTACAGAAAGGATTTCTACATCGTAAAATCCAAAAAAATCTACAAACAGGCGGTAGAGTAAATAGCAAATGATTTCTACTCATGCATTTCATCAAACACCTGGTGGGTGTCTCATACATGAAAGCTATTTATCAAAGATTATTGTGGCTAATAAAAAGACCAAATAAAAATTACAAAATCTAGGGTACATATAAATAATTTATCCTACCATGTCCACTTGATTATTCCATCATCGTCCCCAAACTCGCACAAGACCCCACCATGCTGTGATAGAGTTGGGATGTCTTGGAACATAATCAAGTCTGCTTCTTGATCTAAATCTTCATCAAAAACAAGTCTTACACCACACTCCTTCACTTCAATTCCTTCACACTCATCGAAACAAAATGTCACAAAATTCTTTGTTTTCTCCCATCCCTCAGAATATTCATCACTCTCATCAGTTGTCACATAATGCAACCATATCATATCTGGCTCATCGATTCTTATTGGCTTAACCTCAAAATATTCTTCATAGTAGCCTGGATTGCATCCTCCCAAATAAGCTCCATCAAAGTTGTTTACATCGTATCCAAAATATGTTGAAGTTGTTTTTCTCTTAAAAACAACACAAATTCCAAATCCCCTTAACTTACTGAAGCTCCAATCAGATGGCAATTCTACCTTTACCTGATTTCCCAAACTTTTATTTGTAAACCAATTTGGAATGCTATTTCCATCATAAAACATTTCCATATTCCTAATGGAACTTCCTGGCAAACGGAACAATCCACATCTGTTATCCGCATACCGAAGGAAAGAAGAAAATCGAGAGCCTTGGGAAGTTACAGATGAGTCGAGACATTGAGTCTCTGATATCGACACCTTAAACAATTTTGGACAATTGTTGAGATAAGTGTCCCTTGTGCTCATGATTGGGTTTGATCCCTTAATTGAACATAAGGAGGTGCAATCAGATGCATAAAGAGAGCGTAGGCTATGTGGAAGTTCGGGCAACACTTCCAGCTTCTTGCAACCATTAAGGAAAAGAGAAATAAGACTAGAAAGTTGACTCAAACTTCCCGACACTTCTCTTAAGGAGGTGCAATCAGATGCACCAAGTTCTAGTAAGCTAGGTGGAAGTTCGGGCAACACTTCCAGCTTCTTGCAACCATAAAGTTGAAGCATCCAAAGATTAGAAAGTTGACTCAAACTTCCAGGCAAACTAGTAAAATTGTTCCCTGACAAGTATAGCTCTTTTAGACATGATAAGCCTCCAATGCCATCGGGCACTTGTACTAAATTGCAGTAGCTGAAATTCAGGGACTTTAACATATTTAAACCTGCCAATGAAACTGATCTTTGGGGATGTTGTTTGTTCCATATGAAACCAGAGATTGAAGTTCAGCATCTAGACCAAAAGGCTTCACGAAAACTCCCAACCCGTGTGCAGTCTTTCAGATTTAAGACAACAAGCTTATTAAGCATTCCAATAGAAGGGTGAACTGTAGCCAAATTCTCACAACCTTCAAAATCTAGCTTTTCAAGATTTGTAATCTCTGAGAAGTCAGGGGTGGTTGTTAGGTTGCAGCAGTACCTTAGCTTCATTATTTTCAACCTTCTTAAGCACTGGCATCAATAGAAAAAAGATTAGTTCTTATTTCTCGAGGTGTCAAATATGAACACATGTATGAACAAGTAAATACCTTTGGTGTAGTCCAAAGTTGCATTATGTTGCTGTAAGAGAGGTCGATGACAACAATGTTTTCTGGATAGAAATCTGAAGGTAAGTACTTGAAAGGGCATCCATGCCAACAAAACAAGCTTAGCTCATTGGACAAATAATACAATTTTTTTCCTGAGAAGATCACATTATGGCCCTCCAATTCAAGTTTCTGCTCATATGGTTTTTCCTCTTGATAGATTTTCAGGACCCGCAACCTTTTCATACGTTGAAAATCATTAGCATCTATGTGAACCTTCTGACTAAATTTCTCTAACGAAATGACTAGAACTTCAACCGCTTCAGTTATTGCCACCTGGAAAAACAAAAACATGTGACTTAAATTATAAACAGTAACATTGCAATTGCTTTATACTTTTATATTAATATAAAGGAAAAGAATCATATGCCACTTTTACCTTATTTTGACCTGATATATCGTAAGCGTTAGATGAAATCCACAATCTGCTCCGATTCGAAGGCATGTCGATTTTTTCACGTTCAATTTCCCTTGCCATGCTTTGAATCAATTCATGCATTTGAAGAGACATATTCATTGCAGATACTGTTATTAGAGACTTATCAACTAGACGATCAATGATAGAAATTGCAGAAGAATTTCTGCCGTTTAGTACACTTGCAGCAAAATCTATATTTTCCCCAATGAAGGCACATGCAATATCAAGAAACATTCTTTTCTCATCAGATGCCAAGCAATCAAAACTTGGTCGAAGTTTTTGTAGTATTTCTGAATTAGGATGTGTTTGGAGTCTATCCAATTCACTTTTCCAAACATGCATAGATTTTCCATACAGTGATCGACCAATAACTTTGAGAGCCAAAGGGTGACCCTGCAAATATTTCACAATTTGAAAAGCCAACTCTCCAAAATCTTCCGTAGGATTCCTTTTCCCAAATGCATTCAAACTAAAGAGCTCAAGAGCTTTAGAATCATCTAAAATGTCCATTTCATAAATTTCATCCACTTTATGAGACCTTAGCAATTGTTTGTTTTTACCCGTGAAAATAATAAGACTTCCAGGGGAAAACCAATCAGGTGAACCCGCTAGAGCTTCTAATTGCTCAAGATCATTCACATCGTCCAAAACAAGTAGGATTGGCTTACATGGCATCCTCTGTTTTATCACCTTCGTTCCTTCACTAACACTTGATACCCTTAGATTTTCTGTTTTCAGGATCTTTACAAACATTTGCATTTGGACTTGAGTCAGGCCTTGTCGTTTTGTGACTCCCTGGACATCATCACAAAAGCATCTTCCCTCGAAGTAGGTATACATCGAGTTATAAATAGCTTTGGCAAGAGTAGTTTTTCCTATTCCACTAAAGCCACATATTCCAATCATGTGCACCTTATCTGACCCAACAAAACGCGGCAAGTTCAATTCACGTACACGGGCATCTACACTAACAAGGTTCTCATCAACATCTAAGGGTCCGTCAGATATAACTTTGAGGATTTCTTTGGAGATGTTGTGAATGAACGTGGACTCGTACCTGTTTACCAAAAAGAACTACAAATAAATAGAGTGAACTTTCTAACAAATTTATAAAAGAGGCAAAATTTATTGCACCTCGGTAAATTTGAATGAAAAGAAATATGTTTGCAATAACACAAATTTACCCGTTTGTCATTTCCTGGAGATCGAATCCCGATAGATCAGCTGCTTCAGATAATGCTTTCTTCCATTCATCCACCTCCCTTATATTATGAACTTGATGTTTGGCAAAAGCTTCAGCATAGCTATCAGTTTGATTCCTCACCACGTTAGGTTTAACATCATAAAAGATGATTTGAACCTCGTGTTTAGGCTCTCCCATTTGCTTGCACTTGAGTATCTTGACAAGTTCCCTCAAACACCATGATGAAGAAGCGTAATTTTTAGAGAAGATAACAATCAAAAACCTCGATTCTTCAATGGCTTTGTATAGTTGAGGGGAAATGTATTCTCCTCTAGGCAAATCGTTATCATCTCTAAATGCATGAATCCCTTTTTGCTCAAAATCATTGAACATATGATCCCTGAAGTTTTTGCGGATATCTTCGCCTCTAAAACTTACAAAGACGTCATATTTCCACCGATGAGGAATGTACCAAGTAGCCATTATCAACAATGAGATCGAGCTGCATAAAGATCATCAGAAAGAATAAGAATGCTAATACAGATGAAACACTAAATTAATACCAAGAATCCATGACCAAGTAGCATCAAACATGTGAGTGCTTTTGTTTTATACCATGTAACGTATAGACAGGACATACATGCTAGTTGCTTATATGTGTTGGACAATTTTATATAAAAAAAAGCTTGAAAGAATGCATTTCAAAAACAAAATGTGTGATTTTGCAATTCAATCTTGATAATACTATTTTCTATTGTTCATATTAATGTAAGAAATCTGGTCTACAAAAACTTGTTGAAATATTGGACTTGAAATATCTTTTTTTCTTTTTGAGATAACAAACCGGATGACCCTAAGGGGACGTTTTTTTTGGCTTATATAGCCGGCTTATGGTTTATTTGGTTTTGGGCTTATGTTTCATAAGCTCGCTTTTTGTGGCTTATTTTGAAACTTTTCGGCTTATATAAGTTCATTATGTCATAATGAACTTATATAAGCCGAAAAGTTTCAAAATAAGCCACGAAAAATGAGCTTATGAAATATAAGCCCAAAACCAAATAAGCCATAAGCCGGCTATATAAGCCGAAACAAACACCCACTAAAAACTACAAGGATCCTAACTTACGAATATGACAGCCCAACAAGGACAAAACCCAACTTACGTATAACCACCCAAGGTCAATTACTCAATTACTACAGCGATCCTAACTTACGAATATGACAGCCCAACAATCCAAGGACAAAACCCAACTTACGTATAACCACCCAAGGTCAATTACTCTGTAAATATTTGACATATTTTTTTTGGCTATATATAATTACTACTTTTTGCTTCGTTTTAAAAATACTCTTTTTTGGCATATAATCGACTACTCAACAAATACTAATAATTACTAAATTAATTAGTTTAGTTATGGGGTATTAGATGGAATAATAAAAACTTTTGATGTTTCAAAATTGATAAGGAGTTACTATAATTAACCGATGAAACAATAATATATAAAAAAAGTAATTGGAGATTAGAAATGACCTGTAATTTACCGATGGATGGATGGATGGAAATCAAAGTGACTGAATAGCTGCAATCAAAATGGAAGTTCCAGTTGATTTGGAAAGAGTAAAGGCAAGTGGTTGGTTGACTCCAAGTCAACTTTAATTTCACTTGTAGTCCCTTGATTTTAAGAAAATTAACAAAGGTGGTGATGGATTTTTATTTCTATTTGACATTACTACTTGTTAACAAAAATATGAAACTTTTGTCTAAGATACGAAGTAGGAATGGTGTTCTTTTTTTCTTGCAAAAGAGTGATAGATTAATTTTTAACCATTGTTAATTAAATACTAAACTAGTTTATTAGAGAAATGACACTTTGTCAAAAATGGTGTTAACTTACAAACTCATCCAAAACATGTTCAGGATTGTCAATAGCGCAAAGAAATTGATTCTCATACATTATTACTGCATTAACGATTAAGATTAACACAAATAAAATAACATTTTAATGAAGTAAAAACCAGTGTTGTAAATATCGTTCGGCGGTTGACCACCGCCAAGCGCCAAGACTGATATGGCGGCGATATATCATTGATATATCGGAGACCATAAATTATAAAGAAAATTATTTTTAAAAAATAAATATTAGTAATATCCTAACAAAATAAGTCAATAACAATACATTTATCTAAAACTAAATTTTTTATTAATAAAAAATACATTAATGCTAAACAAAACAGATCCAATAAAAGCTCAAACTATGTTAAAAATATAAAACGAAAGCCCAAACAACTACTTAATCTAACCCTAATAGTTCTTACTATATAATCACATAATAAATCTCAGCCACCCAAAATCTTCTCTGAAACAAGTAAAATTGCAGCCACATACACTCTTATCTCTAACCCCAACATTTCTTGCAGCCACACTTATACCACGTCCATCTCATTTCTTTCTTCCTCGATGACAAAACATACAACCGTTATACAACTGATGGTCCTCCATCTTCGCCGGAAATCCAATCCTCCCCGTCCCTACCAGAAATATGTGGAGTCGCCGGAGGTAAATTCTTCGGAGGTGGAGTCGACAAAGGTCCGATTTTGACCAAACCGATTTTTTTGTCCGATAAGTGAAATATCGTATCGGTCGACCACCGATAAGCGATATATCACTGATATATCGACCGCCAAGACCGATATTTACAACACTGGAAAAACCAGTAAATATTGTTACCTGTTATGGGTGTTGTTTGATTTTGCACACATGCTAAGTACCGATGGTATTGTTTTGTAGGTGTGTGATTTGATCGGTTGAAAGAAGATGGAACGTTTATATGTGTGTGATTTGTTAATGTTAATGTGTTAAACAAGACTTTGGTTATTTACAAAAAAATGTCCTCGTCGATATTCATGCCTATGGGAGGTAGTTGGAGTGTGTTAAAGGCGGGAACGGTGAAATGACTAAATTGCCCTCACGTGAAATGCACGTGATAACTAATTAATGAGATTTTCTAACGAGCGTTAGCTAAAAAACCAAATTTGCATGAATAGTAACCCCTCAAGGGCCATTTTTGCAAAAAGTCAAAACGTTAGTGACACTAAATTCAATTTTTTTGTAAGAGGGCATTATTTGCAATTTTGACAAAGTTTAGAGACATTTTTTACAGTTTACCATATATAAAAAAGAACAAAAATACAAAGTACACAAGAAATGCTAGCCCACCAAGAGGAGGAAGAAAAAACATAAAAACAATCCACACGCTGATGTGTCAAGATCTTATTGCTTTATTTTGGTAGACCTTCTCTCTTTAGACCAATGTAAATTGTTTTTGTGAAAGCGTTCCCTGACTAAATACATACAACAAAGGCTAAAAAAGAACTTAGACACAAAACAAATCCAAACACCAGACGTGTGTAACACCCCCAATTCATGGATGCAGCGGAATTCGAACTGGGTGTTACTCGACGGCACAATAGTCACAATAATAGAAAACGAACTCCAATTGAGTCATTTTAAAAGATTTATCATTCAAATTGTATAAATATCAGAGATTACAAAATGAGGTCCCAAATGGTTCCATGTTTACAATTTACATTAAATGACAATTTGAATGATAATAAAATTTATAGCCCTCTTGAGTATCCGTGTCATCCTTGATCGTCATGAACCTGAAATACATGCTTGAGAGGTCAACACAAAGGTTGAGTGATATTCATAGAGTTTGTTTAATGTTTGAACACAATGTGTTGGTAGTTAAATCGTTGAACACAATAATCGTAGTGTTTGTAGTTAAATCGTTTGAACACAATAATCGTAGTGTTTGTAGTTAAATCGTTTGAACACAATAATCGTAGTGTTTGTAGTTAAATCGTTTGAACACAATAATCGTAGTGTTTGTAGTTAAATCGTTTGAACACAATAATCGTAGTGAGCTATAGACTCACACTCATAGTTAGAAAACAAAGATGGGCTACGTTGTTATATGCCCGGAAAGGTTATTAATTCACTAAGCTTATGACACCAAAACGTTAACGTGTACCAATATCGATCGACAGATTTATCCCGGTAGGTACTTTGCCGTCATACCTAATGTCTCAAATATTAATGCATTTGTTTGAACTTAGTCAAAACAAATGGGATTTGTCAATCCCAATAGGCCTATTCACAATATTCGCGCTCACTCGCAAGTAACCCTCGCAAGTGATTAAATGGTTCATAGTAAGGGATCTTGGTTTGGCAAGGATGTTACTTAGTGATAATAAAACATAGTCGAATAGCATACAGTAGAAAGCATTGTGTTCGAGTAGAAAAATAATAGCATGTATTCCCCCCAAGGGTTTGTAAAACATTGAAGTAATGTAAAGTGGGGCTATGAACTCACCTTAAGTAGGATAGCAAGTAATGAAGGTAGTGGTTGGATCGTGTAAGTTTCTACGAGCAACCTATAATAGAATGTTGCGACTTAGGATCGGAGTGAAGAATATGAATAAGTGCCTATATATATATATATATATATATATATATATATATATATATATATATATATATATATATATATATATATATATATATATCTTGCATCTAGTCCATGATGTAGTATGATGTATATTGTAACTCCTTGAAAGAAAAGATTCATGAACATGTATGTTTTGTATATCGTTTACTACCGTTCGGGCCGACATAATTCAGAAGTCATGTTAGTAAGCGTTCGAGGAGCCAGGACACTTTAATTCGTAAATCCACAACTCAACTCAACGGCTTACATAATGAACTCCTCACATGAGGCTCCCTACTATTGTAGTAGTTGATAAAGTATATATATATATATGTTTTGATCCGAAAAGTTACATGTCCGATATTTGAATAAACTTAGGAAAGTTTATTAGTACATGAAGATTGTTATTAGGGGTAGTTTCATAAGTTTTGTATGACCATTTTCTCTTTGTAATATCTCATGGTTCCTTTTAAGTGAAGTAGATCCAAATTGCTTGTTCAAATTATCGCCAATTCCTTGTTTCATGTTTTCGCCTAAGTAAGCTTACATGGTCATTTCGTCATGGCCTAGCCATGACCTTTGGTCCTTGTTCCAAGGTCATGAGACATAACCTTGGCTCTAGCCATGGTGGTGGTCTTGATTATAGGTCATAAGACCTCTTGTTCCTTTTAAAGTATAACCATAATATAGTGCCTTATATATATGTAAATAGCTGTTAAGAAACTGAGAAATATCTCACTCAGAAAGCGTTTTCAAGGCTCGAGCTTCTTTATTCCTGAACGAAAACGTGATTCCGGACAACTTTCGTGTTTTAACTTTTTCATGAAACGGAGCAGAAATGCCTCTTTTTGCGTGTTTAAAGTTTCTGTAACAGAAAGTTTTGGCAGTTTTGCCGGAAAGTTTTGGTAACTTCAAATCGCCATAACTTTTGACTCGTATACTCATTTTAGGTGGTTCAAATTGCTACGGTTTCCTTGTTAGGTCCTCTACTACAATATGTAATAATCCAATATCATATTTTTACCAATTTGATCAGGTCTTACCAAGAAAGTCATTAGTTTGCTTGTTTTAGTAACTTATATTAACAATCAATTACAACAACTTGTTTTGCTCATTTTTATACATCATGGACTTGCATACAAGACATAATATAGCAAGAATAATAGGTAAATAACATGAACATGATTATTTAACAAGAAGCAAGTTAGGGTTTGGCTCACAACTTTTGGCTTTCAAAGATGAAAGGAAGTTAACATGTAAGGATAGGACTTTGATAGACTTGCTTCAACCCACTTCACTTCATGTGTAACACCCCCAATTCATGGATGCAGCGGAATTTGAACTGGGTGTTACTCGACGGCACAATAGTCACAATAATAGAAAACGAACTCCAAATTGAGTCGTTTTAAAAGATTTATCATTCAAATTGTATAAATATCAGAGATTACAAAATGCGGTCCCAATTGGTTCCATGTTTACAATGTATAATAAATGAGTTTTTGAATGATAAGTAAATTTATAGTCCTCTTGAGTATCCGTGTCCTTCCGTGCCATCCTTGATCGTCATGAACCTGAAATACATGCTTGAGAGGTCAACACAAAGGTTGAGTGATATTCATAGAGTTTGTTAAATCGTTTGAACACCATAATCGTAGTGTTTGTAGGTAAATCGTTTGAACACCATAATCGTAGTGTGAGCTGTTGACTCACACCAATGTTTGGAAAACAAAACAGGTAGGCTACGTTATTATACGCCCATAAAATGTATTATACACTAAGCTTATGAAACCAAAACGTTAACGTGTACCAATATCGATTGGCAGATTTATCCCGGTAGGTACTTTGCCGTCATACCTAATGTCTCAAATATTAATGCATTTGTTTGAACTAATCAAAACAAATGGGATTCGTCAATCCCAATAGGCCTATTCACAATATTCGCGCTCACTTGCAAGTAACCCTCGCAAGTGATTAAATGGTTCATACTAAGGGATCTTGGTTTGGCAAGGATGTTACTTAGTGATAATAAAACATAGTCGAATAACATACAGTAGAAAGCATTGTGTTCGATTTTAGAGATAGCATGTATTCCCCCCAAGGAATTGTAAAACAATTAAGTAATGGAAAGTGGGGCTATGAACTCACCTTAAGTAAGATAGCAAGTAATGTATGTAACGGTTGAATCGTGAAGGTTTCTATGAGCAACCTATAATAGAATGTCGCGACTTAGGATTGGAGTAAAGAATATGAAGTAGTGCCTATATATATATCTTGCATTTAGTCCATGATGTGGTATGATGTATATTGTAAGTCTTTGAAAGTAATGATTCATGAAACATGTATGTTTGTATATCGTTTACTACCATTCGGGCCGACATAATTCAGAAGTCATGTTAGTAAGCGTTCGAGGAGCCAGGACACTTTAACTCGTAAATCCACAACTCATCTCGACGGCTTACATAATGAACTCCTCACATGAGGCTCCCTACTATTGTAGTAGTTGATGAAATATATAGATATAAGTTTCGATCCGAAAGGTTACATGTCCGATATTTGTATAAACTTAGGAAAGTTTATTAGTACATGAAGATTGTTATTAGGGGTAGTTTCATAAGTCTTGTATGACCATTTTCTCTTTGTAATATCTCATAGTTCCTTTAGATGAAGTAGATCCAAATTGTATGTTCAAGTTATCGCCAACTTCTCTAGTTCATGTATTTGCCTTGGTAAGCTTGTATGGTCATTTCGTCATGGCCTAGCCATGACCTTTGGTCATTGTTCCATGGTCTTGAGACTCAACCTTGGCTCTAGCCATAGTTGTGGTCTTGATTATAGGTCATAAGACCTCTTGTTCCTTTCAAAGTATAACCATAATCTTGTGACTTTCGCCTAAAAATGGGCTGTTTAGAATTTGAAGAATTTTATCACTCGGAAAGTGTTTTTAGGTCTCGAGCTTCTTTGTTCCTGAACGAAAACGTCGTTTCGGACAACTTTCGTGTTTTAACTTTTTGATGAATCGGACTAGAAGTGGGACTTTCAAAACCCAAATTTGATCAGAATGGTATTTGGCAGTTTTGCCGGAAATCTTTGGTAATTTCAAATCGCCATAACTTTTGACTCGTATACTCGTTTTGGGTGGTTCAAATTGCTATGGTTTCCTTGTTAAGTCCTCTACTGTAATATGTAATGATCCAACATCATATTTTTACCATTTTGATCAGGTCTTACCAAGAAAGTCACTAGTTCACTTGTTTTAGTAACTTGTTTGTAACAATCAATAACAATAACTTGTTTTGCTCACTTTTATACATCATGGACATAACTACAAGACATAATATAGCAAGAATAACATGTAAATAACATGAACATGATTATTTAACAAGAATCAAGTTAGGGTTTGGCTCACAACTTTTGGCTTTCAAAGATGAAAGGAAGTTAACATGTAAGGATAGGACTTTGATAGACTTGCTTCAACCCACTTCACTTCATGCAATCTTTCTACTCTTGTAATCTTGAAAGAGAGATGATGAAAATATAGGTGACTTGAGTGGATTCAAACTCAAGAGAAATCACCAAAGTTTCTAAGGATTTGAAGTAGTTTTGATGAATCAAAACTAAACTAGGGTTTATGTATGGATATTGCACTTGATTTCTTGGATGGAACTTGAAGTAAATGAGCTAAGGATGAGATGATGGTGTATTTTTATGTGTGTGGGTCGTTTGAATGGCCAAGGAGGGGAAGGAGAGGCATTTATATGCAAATGAGGAGGTTACATTGTTGACTAGTCAACACTTGGAGGCCAAGTTGAACACATGTTCACATCTTAAGGCTCCTAGCATGAGATTAAGACACACAAGGCTGAATTCCCCCTCCCTAGGTCGTTTCCTAAGCTTGGAGAGCAAGGGTGTGGACTTTTCTTGGTATTATCCAAGATACTTGGTTAGTTTTGACTCCGAGAAATGCCAATCGTAAATGATTAAGCCTCAAAACGTAAAACCGGGTGTCGTAAAATTATGGAACTTGAAAGTATTGATAAACATGTCAATAAGTTCCATAATAAAATATAAAATGAGTGGTAGGTTCCATTTGGGTGTAAAACCCTGCTAAAAACTGGAAACACGGGTCTAAAACGCGTAATACGTAAAACGTACGAATATTGCGTAAAATTGAGAAAAGTAAAATGTTACTTTTCTAATGTGATAAAAATGATTTAAAATGACTTATAATTTCTAGACTGGGCTCAGTCTAGTGTCGGTTGGTATTAAATGTCTTTTAGACATCAAACCGTAAGCCTAAAAAATCACGAAATGACTTATAACATCAAGGGATGATTTTTGGTCAATGGAGGAGGGAAAGAATATGTTGACTTTTTCTAAGAAGTTGAAAACTCAAATAGTCTTAGAAACGCGTTTTGTGGTCTAACGGTTAATCGCCCAAACGGTTAAGCGTGCTCATGTGAGATTAGTACAGGCTTGGGTGACCTGCTGGGAAGTCTTTGGTCATGTTTTTCTCAGTCACGATTAATTCTCAAATAAATCATGAGTGTGTCAAACATTTTTCTGATGTGGGGTCACCTGACGGGGTTGAATTTCGTTGTGCGTAGAATTTCTGATTGACGTTTTACCCTAAAACGTGTAATTCCTTAATAACTTTCACGAAAATGATCTGACAAATGTCAAACATTTAATTTGCCATGGAAATGATTTATCACTCGAGAATATCAAATAAAAATCAACTTTCGGGAAAGTTTCGGGAAAAATGAATAGTAAAAGTGAATAGTGAAATTTTCCTGAAATTGCGAATTGTTACAGTCTCTACCCCTTACGAGGAACTTCGTCCCGAAGTTCTATGTGTGTTATATGTTGGAGTGGTATTGATGAAAAGGTGTGGTTACTTATAAGGACCAAAGTCTGTAATTACTAGTGATGTAGTTTGATTTGTCTCAGAATATGGTGTGTCAATAGAGATTGATAACATGGTTGAATATCAGTAGAGATCCATATAATAGTCGAATATCAAAGAAAATTGATATAGCAGTCGATTATTAATAGAAATTGATATAGTAGTTGTACAGAAATTGATATAGTTAAATATCAAAATGGAAATTGATATAGTTGTCAAGTATCAATAGCAATTGATATAACAGTTGAACAACAATAGCAATTTATATAGGAATCCAATAAATGGAAATTGATATAGTAGTGGAATATCAATGGAAATTGGGATAGTAGTTGCAATCATAGCATAGTAGGTAATCTGTTGTTGTACCTAGTGTTTATGTCATGGTTTGTAGCGATGTCGGTGAAAAGATAGGATTTCTTGTGGCGAATATAATGTAGGTATCATGCCATACCCGAGCAATGTAATGTAGGTATCATGCCATACCCGAGCAATGTAATGTAGGTTGACTTCATACTTATGTTATTTCGGATATAAATAAGCCCACTTGTTTATAATTCTTTATTTACATAGAGAGGCATCCCAAACAATGTAACTAAAGGAATATAAACGTATGGTTCGATGATTTATAATTTCTTTATTTAAATGAAAAGGCATCCCAATCCATTCAAATAAGGACATTATAAATCATCCTACTCAAGAATTCCCGACACAACATTCATACTTAGCCGGTGAGTTACAAGGTAGTGTATTACGAGATGATACTGGTGTTGCAAAAGTACAAGATGAATATTCAATCTTGTAAAGCTGATTAGGGTAATTGTGGTGTAGCTAAGGATGATTTGAGCTTTAAAAGTGCATCAACATCTGTTATTGAGCTTGTGTTTGTAACGGTTGTAAAGATGATGATGTGATATGTTGATGAACAGAAGTGTGTAGTGTATGCTTAACATTAATACTCTTAGGTATAGATGTCGAGTTTGTTTTGAAAATCTTAAGAGATTTTAAAGGTTTATGATGGAATGGTATCCTTAGGACCTAAACAGGATAGTACTTCTACAGGATGAAGAGAAGAATTGATAACTATCCCAAGATAGTAGTTCGGATTATCTCATAAATGAAAAATTTCAAGAATGAAATTAGGTAGTACAAATAAGGTGTTAAGATTTCGCTGAGTGGTAAAACACTATCGTGTCTCTAGATTGTTTAATGAATTTTGGTGGTTTATCGAGTTCAAGTAGGAAATCAACCTAAACATAACCCTAGTACAACTACTCTCAGTATTGGAAAATTTTAAGTCGAATATAGTTAGTCAGACTATATTCCACTGTCCCAAGGTTAAATATAGGTGACTAGTCTATATTTAGCCAAGGTTCGATAAAATTTTCAAATACCTAAATTAGGTATACTTTTGATATGTCCGTTGCTTTCGGGAAACTGTCCACTAAACAAAGGCAATGTCAAACCCTTCAATTGCAAGTCCCGGCCATACAAGACTTGTAACCCATGTTTTCATATTCCATTGCATAGAAGGTAGTAAGGGTAGATACGTATGGAAAGGAAGTTTTAAGTAGTTCTAAAATAGAACATACTTGGCCAGGATCACGAACTTTTAATAATGAAGGTTTCCTAAGAAAACTTTGATGAATGTAGAGAAAGTTCAGCTTTTGTCGATGATGGTTTAGTTTGTCCTTTAGAAATCTCATATTTCTTGTTTTGAAATCGATAGATTGTGACGGGTTTTTGATATCATAAGAAATGATATTGATTATGTGATGGAATAATTCTAGAGACCATTTGCACAAAACACAAAGTCTCGGAAGTAGGTTAGACCATTGTGTAATTCACAATGTCTGGGAAGTAGGTTAAACCGTTGTGTGACTCAAAACATTTGAGAAATGATTAAGACCATTGTATCATACAATGTCTTGGAAAATGAATGAGACCATTGCATCTCACAATGTCTTGGAAAATGAATGAGACCATTGTATCTCACAATGTCTTGGAAAATGAATGAGACCATTGTATCTCACAATGGCTTGGAAAATGAATGAGACCATTGTATCTCACAATGTCTTGGAAAATGAATGAGACCATTGTATCTCACAATGTCTTGGAAAATGAATGAGACCATTGTATCTCACAATGTCTTGGAAAATGAATGAGACCATTGTATCCCACAATGTCTTGGAAAATGAATGAGACCATTGTATCTCACAATGTCTTGGAAAATGAATGAGACCATTGTATCTCACAATGTCTTGGAAAATGAATGAGACCATTGTATCCCACAATGTCTTGGAAAATGAATGTTGGAGTAGGAACATGATTGGGAGAATGTAGTTGTGCCGAAATGCCATAGAATAGGCATACGCAGATATGTTTAGATAAAATGATTGAAAATAAACTGAGTTTATATATCAATATACTAATATGTAGCATAAAATGCCTAGTGTGTATATATCAATATACTTATATGTGTTCATGTAGCATAAAATGCCTAGTGTGTATATATCAATATACTTATATGTGTTCATGTAGCATAAAATGCTTAGTGTGTATATATCAATATACTTATATGTGTTCATGTAGCATAAAATGCTTAGTGTGTATATATCAATATACTTATATGTGTTCATGTAGCATAAAATGCTTAGTGTGTATATATCAATATACTTATATGTGTTCATGTAGCATAAAATGCTTACGGGGAAATGCTCAATTATGTTAAGGGTACATATATGAATATGCAATTATGTTTGTGTAGCACAAAAATGTCTACGGGGAAATGCTCAAAATGGGTATATATGAATATACAAATATGTTTGTGTATCATAACATGCTTACTAAGTCCATAATCGTCTGGAGGATGGAAGACACGGAGAGCGGAAGGCTATAAAATGTTTTTGTTTGTACATGTGGTTATAGTTTAGGTCTCAGTTAGACCCGTTTCTCTATAACCATGGCTCTGGTACCAATCTGTAACACCCCCAATTCATGGATGCAGCGGAATTTGAACTGGGTGTTACTCGACGGCACAATAGTCACAATAATAGAAAACGAACTCCAAATTGAGTCGTTTTAAAAGATTTATCATTCAAATTGTATAAATATCAGAGATTACAAAATGCGGTCCCAATTGGTTCCATGTTTACAATGTATAATAAATGAGTTTTTGAATGATAAGTAAATTTATAGTCCTCTTGAGTATCCGTGTCCTTCCGTGCCATCCTTGATCGTCATGAACCTGAAATACATGCTTGAGAGGTCAACACAAAGGTTGAGTGATATTCATAGAGTTTGTTAAATCGTTTGAACACCATAATCGTAGTGTTTGTAGGTAAATCGTTTGAACACCATAATCGTAGTGTGAGCTGTTGACTCACACCAATGTTTGGAAAACAAAACAGGTAGGCTACGTTATTATACGCCCATAAAATGTATTATACACTAAGCTTATGAAACCAAAACGTTAACGTGTACCAATATCGATTGGCAGATTTATCCCGGTAGGTACTTTGCCGTCATACCTAATGTCTCAAATATTAATGCATTTGTTTGAACTAATCAAAACAAATGGGATTCGTCAATCCCAATAGGCCTATTCACAATATTCGCGCTCACTTGCAAGTAACCCTCGCAAGTGATTAAATGGTTCATACTAAGGGATCTTGGTTTGGCAAGGATGTTACTTAGTGATAATAAAACATAGTCGAATAACATACAGTAGAAAGCATTGTGTTCGATTTTAGAGATAGCATGTATTCCCCCCAAGGAATTGTAAAACAATTAAGTAATGGAAAGTGGGGCTATGAACTCACCTTAAGTAAGATAGCAAGTAATGTATGTAACGGTTGAATCGTGAAGGTTTCTATGAGCAACCTATAATAGAATGTCGCGACTTAGGATTGGAGTAAAGAATATGAAGTAGTGCCTATATATATATCTTGCATTTAGTCCATGATGTGGTATGATGTATATTGTAAGTCTTTGAAAGTAATGATTCATGAAACATGTATGTTTGTATATCGTTTACTACCATTCGGGCCGACATAATTCAGAAGTCATGTTAGTAAGCGTTCGAGGAGCCAGGACACTTTAACTCGTAAATCCACAACTCATCTCGACGGCTTACATAATGAACTCCTCACATGAGGCTCCCTACTATTGTAGTAGTTGATGAAATATATAGATATAAGTTTCGATCCGAAAGGTTACATGTCCGATATTTGTATAAACTTAGGAAAGTTTATTAGTACATGAAGATTGTTATTAGGGGTAGTTTCATAAGTCTTGTATGACCATTTTCTCTTTGTAATATCTCATAGTTCCTTTAGATGAAGTAGATCCAAATTGTATGTTCAAGTTATCGCCAACTTCTCTAGTTCATGTATTTGCCTTGGTAAGCTTGTATGGTCATTTCGTCATGGCCTAGCCATGACCTTTGGTCATTGTTCCATGGTCTTGAGACTCAACCTTGGCTCTAGCCATAGTTGTGGTCTTGATTATAGGTCATAAGACCTCTTGTTCCTTTCAAAGTATAACCATAATCTTGTGACTTTCGCCTAAAAATGGGCTGTTTAGAATTTGAAGAATTTTATCACTCGGAAAGTGTTTTTAGGTCTCGAGCTTCTTTGTTCCTGAACGAAAACGTCGTTTCGGACAACTTTCGTGTTTTAACTTTTTGATGAATCGGACTAGAAGTGGGACTTTCAAAACCCAAATTTGATCAGAATGGTATTTGGCAGTTTTGCCGGAAATCTTTGGTAATTTCAAATCGCCATAACTTTTGACTCGTATACTCGTTTTGGGTGGTTCAAATTGCTATGGTTTCCTTGTTAAGTCCTCTACTGTAATATGTAATGATCCAACATCATATTTTTACCATTTTGATCAGGTCTTACCAAGAAAGTCACTAGTTCACTTGTTTTAGTAACTTGTTTGTAACAATCAATAACAATAACTTGTTTTGCTCACTTTTATACATCATGGACATAACTACAAGACATAATATAGCAAGAATAACATGTAAATAACATGAACATGATTATTTAACAAGAATCAAGTTAGGGTTTGGCTCACAACTTTTGGCTTTCAAAGATGAAAGGAAGTTAACATGTAAGGATAGGACTTTGATAGACTTGCTTCAACCCACTTCACTTCATGCAATCTTTCTACTCTTGTAATCTTGAAAGAGAGATGATGAAAATATAGGTGACTTGAGTGGATTCAAACTCAAGAGAAATCACCAAAGTTTCTAAGGATTTGAAGTAGTTTTGATGAATCAAAACTAAACTAGGGTTTATGTATGGATATTGCACTTGATTTCTTGGATGGAACTTGAAGTAAATGAGCTAAGGATGAGATGATGGTGTATTTTTATGTGTGTGGGTCGTTTGAATGGCCAAGGAGGGGAAGGAGAGGCATTTATATGCAAATGAGGAGGTTACATTGTTGACTAGTCAACACTTGGAGGCCAAGTTGAACACATGTTCACATCTTAAGGCTCCTAGCATGAGATTAAGACACACAAGGCTGAATTCCCCCTCCCTAGGTCGTTTCCTAAGCTTGGAGAGCAAGGGTGTGGACTTTTCTTGGTATTATCCAAGATACTTGGTTAGTTTTGACTCCGAGAAATGCCAATCGTAAATGATTAAGCCTCAAAACGTAAAACCGGGTGTCGTAAAATTATGGAACTTGAAAGTATTGATAAACATGTCAATAAGTTCCATAATAAAATATAAAATGAGTGGTAGGTTCCATTTGGGTGTAAAACCCTGCTAAAAACTGGAAACACGGGTCTAAAACGCGTAATACGTAAAACGTACGAATATTGCGTAAAAT
Source organism: Artemisia argyi (assembly GCA_030686995.1). Lineage (NCBI taxonomy): Eukaryota > Viridiplantae > Streptophyta > Magnoliopsida > Asterales > Asteraceae > Artemisia > Artemisia argyi. The sequence continues at coordinate 9,380 of JARVZY010010179.1, read as the reverse complement.
TGAGAAAAGTAAAATGTTACTTTTCTAATGTGATAAAAATGATTTAAAATGACTTATAATTTCTAGACTGGGCTCAGTCTAGTGTCGGTTGGTATTAAATGTCTTTTAGACATCAAACCGTAAGCCTAAAAAATCACGAAATGACTTATAACATCAAGGGATGATTTTTGGTCAATGGAGGAGGGAAAGAATATGTTGACTTTTTCTAAGAAGTTGAAAACTCAAATAGTCTTAGAAACGCGTTTTGTGGTCTAACGGTTAATCGCCCAAACGGTTAAGCGTGCTCATGTGAGATTAGTACAGGCTTGGGTGACCTGCTGGGAAGTCTTTGGTCATGTTTTTCTCAGTCACGATTAATTCTCAAATAAATCATGAGTGTGTCAAACATTTTTCTGATGTGGGGTCACCTGACGGGGTTGAATTTCGTTGTGCGTAGAATTTCTGATTGACGTTTTACCCTAAAACGTGTAATTCCTTAATAACTTTCACGAAAATGATCTGACAAATGTCAAACATTTAATTTGCCATGGAAATGATTTATCACTCGAGAATATCAAATAAAAATCAACTTTCGGGAAAGTTTCGGGAAAAATGAATAGTAAAAGTGAATAGTGAAATTTTCCTGAAATTGCGAATTGTTACATCATGCAATCTTTCTACTCTTGTAATCTTGAAAGATGGATGATGAAGGTTGAGGTGACTTGAGTGGATTCAAACTCAAGAGAAATCACCAAGTATATGAGGTTATGGAAGTGTTTTGATAACCTAAGATCAAACTAGGTTTTAGGTATTGATATGGTACTTGAATCTTGCTAAAAACTTGAAGTAATCTAGCAAATGGAATGGTGTGTTGTGTGTGTGATGTGGGACGGCCAAAGATGGGGAGGGGGGATTATATATGGCTTTGAGGAGGTTAAAACATGGACTAGTCAAACCTTGGTGAACAAGTTCAACACTTGTAATGATCCTAGATCACAAAGCATGAGATTAAGCCACACAAGGGGTGACTCCCCCCCCCCCTAAGTCGGTTCACATGGATAAGGAGGGGATGAGTTGGCTTGTGATGATATTATCCTAGTTATATTGATAGTTTTGGCTCCGTAAAATGCTAACCGTAAGTTGTTACGTCACAAAACGTAAAACCGGGTATCGTAAAAATACGAAACTTGGAAGAATGGTTAAACATGTCATTATACTCCATAATAAAATATAAAATGAGTGGTAGGTTCCATTTGGGTGTAAAACCCTGCTAAAAACTGGAAATACGGGTCTAAAACGCGTAATACGTAAAATGTACGAATATTGCGTAAAATTGAGAAAAGTAAAATGTTACTTTTCTAATGTGATAAAAATGATTTAAAATGACTTATAATGTCTAGACTGGGCTCAGTCTAGTGTCTGTTGGTATTAAATGTCTTTTAGACATCAAACCGTAAGCCTAAAAATCAAGGAATGATTTATAAAATCAAGGAATGATTTTTGGTCAAAGGAGGAGGGAAAAATATGTTGACTTTTTCTAATAAGTTGAAAACTCAAATTGTATTAGAAACGCGGTGCAGGTATAGGCTAAGGTTACGGCTGAGTAAAAACGCTTAAAAACTAAAAATTCCAGTTTTTCACGGCCGAGGCTTATTTTGGTCATGTTTTTCTCAGTCACGATTAATTCTCAAATAAATCATGAGTGTGTCAAACATTTTTCTGATGCGGGGTCACTTAACGTGGTCGAGTTTCGTTGTGCGTAGAATTTCTGAATGACGTTTTACCCTAAAACGTGTAATTCCTTAATAACTTTCACGAAAATGAGCTTATGAAAGTTAAACTTTTATTTTGCCATGGAAATGATTTATCACTCGAGGCCAAGAAACAAAAATCAAGTTTCGGGAAAATTTCGGGAAAAATGAATAGTAAAAGTGAATAGTGAAATTTTCCGGGAAAAGTAATTAACCTGAAAATGTGAATTGTTACAACGTGTACAATGAAACCACCGAATTCCACGCACGTAACTGGCCCACAATAACATTGACCACAAGGAACAGACAAGTACACAATAAAAAGTCCCCTTTGTTTGGGTTACTTCCTTTGTGTGACTTGGATCGATCTGATAGTTGATTGAATTTTAAAAAAAGTTGTCGAAATTTTGATTCAATTTACCCAAACCCACTCTCTCTCAGGTACCATTTCGTTCTCACTCTTTTCATTTGTTGAATGGTTTAGGATTTAATTTATACTTATACATTTTTGGATCACACTGAATTTTGATCTCTTGTTAGGATACTACTACCAATCAAATTTATTTCAATACGCCTTTTATGTTCCAAAACTCAATCACCCTGAATTTTGTTAGGCTAGTGTTTGTAACTAAAACATACTATTACTACCTAGGACCCACAGCTCGAAAGTTCAGCATTCCCAATTTCCAGGACATTAAGGGGAACTTCGCTTGTGTGCGTGCCGCTTCCTATGTATAAAATATGGTACTTGAGGGGTTTTATACGCGTTTTGTGTAGCCTGGAAACTGTGGTGCTTTTAAGCTAAGCCAAAAACATGGAGTGACAATTGAATTTCCCTTTTAAAGTCTTCAGTTTTGTACTAAGCCAGCTATATAAGACGAAACAAACACCCCTTTAAATAAACACCCCCCTTATTAAAATGAAATAATAAAGTGATGAATTACCTGACGAAGAAGAGTGTTGGATAAAGAATCGATTAAGACCAAATAATCATCCAGCGAATCAAGGAAATTTATTAATGTTTCTTCTTCAGTTTCTGATTTCGAAACTTTATTATTATTATTATTATTAATTTCTTGGTTTTGATGATCTACTACTGCTACTAGTTCTTCCATGGTAAGTCTTAGTGATTATTATTTATGATTCATTCAATTCAACTTGACGACTGAGATGATGATGATATTGGTGAGTGACTTTGGCTCTCTAGCCCCCTTTCTTATTCACTTTTTACATTTTGCACCCTTTATTATACTTTAGTAACAAAAAACAAACGGGGGTTCCTATACGGGTAGATCCAAAAGAACCGGAATCAGAACCAGAACCAAAAACTATATTCGGTTCGGTTCTCGGTTCCCACTTTTCAAAGAAATCAGTTCTCGGATCCACCGGTTCCGGTTCTGGTTCCAACCGGTTCCAGAACCATGCTCATCCCTACGTCAGCTTTAAAATTTCAACTTTAAGTCAACCATTTACACCCTCTTATCATAACTCAACCATTTACAAATTCAACCCATAAACTAAAACTAATATTTCATTTAATAAATAACATAACATTAAAACTTAAACATTACAATACGAATTTAAAAAATAAATAAATTTACAACGAAAAAAGATACGAAATTAAAAAAACACGACGTAAAGGAACTACGACATAAGGAAATTACAAAATACAATTACATCTAGTGTCGAGGTTGCAAATTATATTTTTTGATGATTATGTCCTTTTCTGGATCGATCCAACACGCAATGTTTGGATCTATTTTGGAAGTGTCGGTACCGAGATATTTCATCTCTACCAACCTCATAATCATTAGATCTTTTTCTTTAGCCGCCCGATACGCCTCTTGAGCGGTTTCCATTTCATACGATACTCGGATGCCATAGCCTCCCCGAATTGGATTGACGAGCTCGTTCCTCCGGTACTCACTCACCCGGTATTTGTCGTGCTCCGGACTTGGCTTTCTTCGAAGCATGTTTTTTGCCCATCGTATGTGGTTGAGCATCTTGACCGAATAACGCCTCGTTTGTTTGGCTTGGGACATCGCCGGTTAAATCAACCCCTTCCGGTGCGTCCCATTTTTTATAAGCACGCAAAACCTCCCACACATCCTTGTTATTAAACGGTGCATCTTTATGCTCATGACGGTACATTTTTCTAGCATGTTTCATGTTATCCAACTCATTTTCCCCACTTTTTTCCAAATATTTTGCACGTTTGTTGAACGCGTTGAACTTTGTGCAATCACGGTTCAACGTTTTCTACTTGCTTGTTAACATATTCTTGTTGCGTGGTTGAAATTGAGTCTATTGAACTCGTTGATAACCCTCTCCAAAACATATAGCAAGCTTGTGCACGCCCGACTTGTGGATCCTCGGTAACGACCACATAACAATTTGCAATTAGTTTTTGAAGTATTGGTCACGTCGGGATTTTCGTCATTTGGTTCGGGTTCTTTGGATATTTTGGCCTTTCGTTTACCACCTCATTTGTATGGCTTTGGAGGAGACGTAGGTGCTTCGAATAGTTCATTTGTTCCGGTTTATGTATGTGATGATTGGGATGGCGGTTGTGATTGTTGTTCGAATTGTAGATTTTGGAAATTGGTGTTTAGCGTGTTTTGTTGGTTTTGTTGCCATATTAGAAATCGTTGATGTTGTATGTAAAGTTCATCGGTCGACAAGCCGAGTGGGTTAGGTAAAGGGATGTTGATTGATAATGAACCCGCGTTTGGGTTATTCCACCCCATGAGATTCAAGAAACTATTTTCGTTGTTGTTAAATCCCGACATTTTTTTTAGCAAATGGAAGTATATGTATATGAAATTGAGTTTTACTCTTGTGTACTTAGTACATTCATATCTTTATTTGTTTTTATATTTGGTAACCATAGTTTTCGAGCTTTTGGCTGACTAATATTTGCCAGTGTACATGTTTTTGGTGGTGTTATTTGTGTTCCTTTTTTGATTGGGTCAAATATTGACTTTAGATGGTCAAAATAGCATTTTAGATATTCATGTTTGACACTGGATTTTGGCTTGTTGATCTGAAAAATGTATCTGGTCTAATAGTTTATAAGTTTTTAGTAGTGGGTTGTTAAATGTATTTTAGATAATGATTTGTAAGATTGTTAATTTTGAAGGCAAAAAAAAGTTAGTTGACTTTGAGTTTGGACTGTTTTGGGACTAGGGTCTATGTATTTTAATGGATTTAAGTAAATTTGAATCTATGGGTACTTGACTTCTAGACTTTGATTGTTGTTTGTGCTGTTTTTATGTACTGAATTGTACAATATAAATAACGTGTACTCGGTTCTTCCATATAGTGTTGTTAATGACATAAAGCAGTTTGTTATTTGTCGTCCTTCAAAATGACTAATTTTCAAAATGAGGAATTTTTAAATATGTAGTTACTAGTTTCGTATTATAGGTGATTAGAAATTGGGGGGTGGTTCATGTTTGGATCTGCGTTTTGATATCAGATGATCAACTACTTATGTGTTTTATAGATGGTGTTTGGATGTGCTCATGTAGTCATGTAGCTTGAAGTTGTAAACTGTAATTATAACATTTAATATGGTTGAGTTGTGACAAATTTTAACTGATTAAGGAGAATTCGTGTAAAATAAAGGTATATAATACTCTACTATTTCATAATCAGAAGAACTACTTATCCAAACACTAGATATGAGATGATCACTTTAGCAAAACACGCACCCAAACACGCCCTTAGTACACAGTAACTAACTTTTGACACTTAGAAGTAAGCTGTAATGTATTTGTAAATTGTGCCCCCTTCATAGATTTTATGGTTTCTCAAACTTATACAAGTCACAGAGCGATCTTTTTTACTAGTGAAAGGTTTGAACTTAAGTTTCAATCTTGCCTGGCCATGAGTTTTGAACTTGAGCCTATCATTCTTTATTACAAGCCAAGTAAGCTCTGACACTGCTTAGACTAGAGGTAGCAGAATAGGTGTGCTGGACATGCCTGGTAACATGTAAAAACGGGCTGGGCTGTGCTGTGCTGCAACCACATTAAGATGTACAAATATGAAATATCTCTTTGCGCTGAAAGTCAGATCTGTAGTATGTGCAGTATGCAAACATGTGGAAAATTCTGTGTGTCAACTTCATATTGAACCATGGAAGTTTAAAAGTTTGAAGTTAGTCATTTGACTTTCCGAGTACAAATTAGCCATGTTTTTGTGCTAGTCTAGTTTCAATCTCTTAGCATTTCCCTGAATCAACTGAAACCCGTGTACTTGATTTTGTTTTATCATATTCTAATTTGTAATGTTTGTATGACCAGGCTTAGAATGCAAGATGATACCTGAACAACTTAGGGGTGAAACATCACATAAAGAACATGAGGCTTCCAATGTGTCGAAACATCTAGTTAGAAGCATTAGCCAAAAGTTAAAAAACGACTACCATGCAAGTGTGATGGATGATCATCGACAACTTTCATCAAGTTACAAAAAAGTAGAAATATAATCTAAGTCTAGGTAAAAAAAAAAAAAAAAAAAAAAAAAAAAAAAAAAAAAAAAAAAAACAGGAACACCTCTATTCCATTTTTCTGAACTAAAGTGATATCATGACTTCACTTCAAAAATAAAGAGATCCATCACTTCTCTCTCTTCTCTCTCGAAAAATGTTTCTTTTCACACTTTACTAAAATGACCCATTTTAAATAAATAATCAATCATACCCTTTTGTTGGATCTAATATCTGGGTTGATTCTTGGGTTCAAATCAAGAATCTTGAATATAAACTTCATGAGGTTTGTTTTCTTTACTCTTATGTACTTAGTACATTCATATGTTTATTTGTTTTTCTTTTTCGTAACCTTAGTTTTCAAGCTTTTGGCTGACTAATATTTGATAGAGTACATGGGGTTGGTGTTATTATTTGTGTTCCTTTTAGAAATTTATATTTGACATTGGATTTTGGCTTGTTGATCTGAAAAAATGTATCTGGTCTAATAGTTTATAAGTTTTTAGTAGTGGGTTGTTAAATGTATTTTAGATAATGATTTGTAAGATTGTTAATTTTGAAGGGAAAAAAAAGTTAGTTGACTTTGAGTTTGGACTGTTTTGGGACAAGGGTCTATGTATTTTAATGGATTTATGTAAATTTGAATCTATGGGTACTTGACTTTGATTGTTGTTTGTGCTGTTTTTATGTTCTGTTTTTATGTACTGGATTGTACAAACTTATACAAGTATAGAAAACAAGCCACAGTTTTAAATCTTGCCAGGCCATGAGTTGATTGTGCCTATCATTCCTTATACAATTCAAGTAAGCTCTGACACTGCTTAGACTAGAGGTAGCAGAATAGGTGTGGTGGACATGCTGGTAACATGTAAAAATGGGGTGGGGTGTGCTGTGCTGTGAGCCACATTAAGATGTACAAATATCTCTTTGCGCTGAAAGTCATATCTGTAGTATGTGCTGTATGCAAACATGTGGAAAATTATGTGTGTCAACTTCATATTGAATCAAGCAAGTTTAAAAGTTTGAAATTAGTCATTTGACTTTCCGCGTACAAATTAGCATTTCCCTGAATCCTGATTGTTCAACTGAAACCTGTGTACTTGATTTTGTTTTGCAATCATATTCTAATTTGTAATGTTCGTATGACCAGGCTTAGAATGCAAGATGACACATGAACAAGTTATGGGTGAAACATCACATAAAGAACATGAGGCTTCCAATGTGTCGAAACATCTAGTTAGAAGCATTAGCCAAAAGTTAAAAAACGACTACCATGGAAGTGTGATGGATGATGATATTGATGATGATGACACCGGAGTCATTTCATTAAGGTGTCTGAGTTTGTATACTAGGGGCGGAGGGTGCAAGGTTGGAGCCGCAACAAGTGCAAGGTTGGACCGACGACACGAGTGTGGATTGTTTCTCATATGGAGTGGATAGGTTGTGGAAGAGAAATAATCGGAAAAAGAGTTTTGAAATTGAAGAGTCACACGGAAACAACACAATGCATGTGTTTCTTCCTGATGATATTCTCGAGTTGTGTTTCACGAGACTTCCGTTGACGAGCTTAATGAACACTCGGCTCGTGTGCAAGAAATGGAGATCTTTGACTACACCACCTCGTTTTATGCAGATGAGACGAGAAGGGTATTACCCGAGTCCATGGTTGTTCCTTTTCGGTACTGTTACAAATGGTCTTAGCTCTCGTGAGATATATGCTTTTGATGTTTCTTTCAACAAATGGCATAAAGTTGAGGCAGAAATTCTTAAGAATCGGTTTCTGTTCTCAGTTGCCACTGTCCATGATAACATTTTCATTGTCGGAGGTTGTTCGAGCTCCGGAAGAATGGACCGAAAGACACACAGAGGAGTGTTGGTTTTTAGCCCTATGACAAAATTGTGGAACAAGGTTGCATCAATGAAACACGTAAGGTCAAAGTCCGTTCTAGGGGTTTTTGAAGCCAACTATGATCGTTTGACCATCAAAAGTCAACTCCGGACACGGACGCGGATTGGTGTTGTATCGGATGTTTACGGGGATCCTCACAGGATTTCGGTTAGACGTACATCAAGAAACAAAAAAACCAAGCACACGAGTAGTGTGAAAGACCGAGGACGGTTCTTTATAATAGCGGTAGGGGGAATTGGTTCATGGGATGAGGCTTTAAATTCGTGTGAGACTTTTGATTCTTCGTCAAACACATGGACGGAAATTCAACGGCTACCAGTTGATTTTGGGGTTGTTTGCTCGGGAGTCGTTTGTGACGGGGTCTTTTGCGTGTATTCCAAGACTGATAAGCTCGCAGCGTATGACATTGGACATGGTCTCTGGACTCGAGTCCAAACGACTCCACACCCACCAAGGGTCCACGAGTACACGCCAAGGCTGGTGTCCTGTGATGGTCAACGGTTGTATCTGGTGTCGGTTTCATGGTGTGAAGGAGATGGTGAAATTGGAAGGAGAAACAAAGCAGTTCGGAAGTTGTGGGAGCTTGATCTCGTTTACCTAACTTGGAATGAAGTTTCGGTGCATCCTGATGCACCCATGGACTGGAATTTGTTATTTGTAACTGATAAGAACCTGATTTTTCGGATAGAAATGTTTAAGATATTCGGACAGGTGATGGAGTTTTTGACAATGTGTGATGTCTCGAACCCGAAGATGAAGTGGGATCACGCATCGAAGAACCAGGTGGCTCGTGAATTGGACGTGTCTTCGTGCATGATGAAATCAATGGCTGTTGTGCATTTGTAAGTTAATTGTAAGTTTTTGTTTAAACTGAAATATTATAATTAAGTTTCAAAGATTTTTTTCAGGTTTTTATTTTTTATGTTTAAAACTATTCCCGATTGGTGGGCCGAGAAACATGTTTTTGTACTGGTTCAGAATCAGTTCATTCTGCAACAAAGTAGAGAAAACTACATAGATATCTGCTGCAAATGTGACAATTTTGACTCATTTAAGCATCAATAAGTACACTTAGGTTATGTTTTGCACTTCACAATGAATGTGAACTACCCAATGTTAAGGATTAGATATATGCACGTAACAGCAAAAGCACGTGGGGAAACCTGTTACTAGGCCTGACCAGGATCCAAATCCGAAACCAGACTTGAACCATAACCCTACGTTTAGACGTGTGACCAGGGTCAAATTC